>VBVR01001097.1:0-34831 GCA_011638315.1 Tetramorium parvispinum | reverse complement strand
GAATTATAAATATATATATATATATATATATATATATTGGTCCATGTTTATTTATTAAACTAACAATAAGAGATTAGTTTTGCGATTATAAACGCACACAGGCACGTATGCATACATTCACAGGCGTGTGCATGCATTCTGCGCTGATATTTTAATACAAATATTTCAAAACGCTGTTAAAAAGAATTTATTTTGGTTGAGCTCGCAGAGAAAGATATCATCATAAAAATGCATGATGTTATATATTTATGACGTCATATAACACATTCATCCTTTACGCAGTAAAAGCAGTCTTGGCGGATTCAAGATGCACCACGACAAATTCATCTCCGAGTTTCCGTCTGTATCGTAGAAAGTCCGAGTTGTTACGTTAAATGCCGAGATGTAGACGTTAATAAATTGCAAGAATTGCCTTCTGGGGGAGGAATATTTTCCAGGGTACAAGGAGCAAGCATCGTGTATATATTGTCGGACGCCACAGGTACATTCGTACGCAAAGGGAAGAGCGGAAAAATTGAAAAGGAACCGAGGAAAGATTAATGAACGTTTCCGCGCGTCGACTCTTGTCATTTCTACCAACTTTCCTTTCTACCTCTCGTTCTCGTTTCAAGCGTGCACGTGTAAAAAAAGTGCCCCTTCGTTCACCAGATTTTTAAAATACCATTTCGATAAAATGTTCGAGAATACGCGCATAGGCGTCAATCTACTTTCAAATGAACGAAGTACCGCGTTAAATATTGAGTAATTTGACGCGACAATAGAATCGCCGGAAGTGCTGTTAAAAAATTAACGGATCCATATAGCGATGGAATATGCAAAACGTTCATATTAGATACTGTGCATCGACGGAAATAACGGATTATCGACAGGTAATCCTTTGCGGAAATATAGAATCATTAATGCGACTGAACATTCCTGTGCATTAACTGGATTCGCGATTTTAAAGATTTACGGATTCGACGTGCTCGATAGTTGTAATATGATTACGCATTAGCAATACTTAATCAATAAGTAATTTGGGATCAGACATTGAAGGAAATTTATTTTAATTAATTGTGCACATTTTCCACAAATATTTGTGTAAAAGAATGTAATTTGTACATTACGAAATGAAAAATGCTTCGCTTAGAAGGCCATTTACGACCTGAATGATTGGGAGCGCACAGCTTTTCATGGAAAATCTGCTGTATGAATCGGATAGGAGTTTCTTAGCTGTTCAGGTCATGAAACGATAGCAAAACATGGAAAATAACGACCAATACGTACCGCTCGCGGAGAGAGAGATACTCTAATCCGCGTATATACGAGTAATACGCGGTGAATAAGCTGAAAAGGATTTTCGCCGGTATAGGAATTATTTATCATCGTGGATTATGGTAGCTCTCGCCGGCTATTAAACGGAACGAAAGCGGCAAGGCCGTACACGCAACGCGGCGGAAAATCCCATTGGACGCGCGCAAATATTAAACGCGTTTACAATTTTCGCGAATAGGACTGATTATTATCCTTTAGGAAAACCGACCTGCTATTGCGAAAATGCATCCCCCAAATATATATAACTTTCTCTCTCATCCTCTCTCGCTTTCTCTCTTCATCTCCATTAAATAGACGAGAAAAATATAAAAATTAAATGCGACGAGACAGGAAAAAGTGAATTTATGAATTGTTCAGAATTTATTTAATTATCCAAGTAATAATGAAGCTATTATTTCGTTAATTAATTGTAACTGTTTTGCATATTAAATTAAATTTCTCTGTAATGAATTATTTTATAGTAGCTTTTATATTTTTATTTAATATCCTAATCATTAGAATAATATCAGATTTTCACGTATTGTGCCTGATTATGTTTCGTCGTGTAATTTCCTTATGCGGATTATGCAAGAGCGCATTATAATATTATATAATCTCATTAGTATATAATAATTGACGGGATACATATGTACAATGCTGCAGTAAAAGTACGAAATTTAAAAGAGCGGAGAGAAGTGTAAATTATATTTTATTTACAAAGAGATACACACAGGTTACGGTTTTTGTGAACTCAAAGCGCGCGTATTCTGCGTCACGCAAATCTGTATAGAAAAAAAATGGGTAACGCGCGGACGCAATTGTAAATTGTGAGATACATCGAATGACAGAACAGGGAAAAAAAAGAAAAATAGGACAGGTCGCAATGCGCCGGTAGCGAACTGCAAATGTCCGATTGGTCATGAACAAAAAATAGAAGCGATGCGAAAGTTCATGAATCTTTGTCGGATTGTAATATCAGACGAGAGACTGTGAACGCGAAAGCGACATTTTTAATTTAGTTTCGATCGCAACGCGTATTTCCAGGACCTATACGCTCCAATAATATTCTGTAGGATCTTTAGCTAGAAAAACGGAAATGACTAGAAGGATAACGGAAAATTGGGAAGGTAAGTGGCAACAAATCATGCATGAGCAACGAAATATTTCTCGCTCTTGAAAAATGCAATGGAATAAACAATATGAACAAATCGCGCGCGATCAATATTGTGCCATCACGGTCCTATGTATACGCTTCAAAAATTCGAGCGTTATTACGGTAGCTACGTGTTGTGGTTCGATGCAGCGCGAAAATCCCAAAGGAACGCTCAAATTCTGGCCGCACACACTGTGCTTGATTCCGTGCTTGATGTTGTTACGCCGCGCGCCGGAGAATTTCCGTATTCGTTTTAAACTTGCAGCCTGTGGTAGCGGTTTTGAAATTACGCGTTTCGTCACCGTGTCCCCCAACCCTCACCCCCTTCCCTTTATAAACTATAAATAATTAATACATTAATCATGAGAGTATTGTCGCCGGAAAAAGTTCAAGCAAAATATCTCGTTTGGGAACAAATTCGTTTCTAAATTTTTTACAAAAAATTAATCTGTCGTATTAATAATTACCTTTTAATTTTAATTGTATTTACAATAGATTCTATTTTATTCTCGTGCTTTACAAAAAATCTATAGAATAGTTCCATTAATGAATACAAGTTTTAGATTGAACTTTCTATAATAATAAATAATAAATTATTACAGCAAAGGTTTATTTTCCACGAAGCGACACGATTACATCGCTATGTTTATAATGGGCACAAAATGCCTCTAATAATACCTTTACTTTATAACCTCTATGATCTAATTTCATTTAATTTTATATTACAAAATCGTGTATAGTGCTAGATTGCAATATTTATATATTTTGCACATATGAAACAGTCATTATAGACCTTACTTAGTCAATTAATTATATGACTTTTCGATCCATTTATATTTTCCATTGTTGATATGTAAATTAGGGATATAAAAATTAAACTTAAATCGCATGGACTTTGAAATGCCCAACTTATCCGAGATGGAATTGAGCATTTAATTAGAATAGTTAAAAAGAGAGAGAACGAGATAATTGGATTTCTGAGTCGTTTTTCTCGGACAGTAGAAGAGTCTCGTTCATCCTCACTCATCCGGCAAGCAATCTCTTTCCTTTCATTTTGTCAGGCAATATGTGAGTGTATCCATTCACGAGTCGCAGCCATTGATTTATTCTCTTTGATCAGATTTATGAACCCGGCTATTTTTTATGAACAAAATTGCTAAAGAACTTATTGAATAATCATAAGTTCGCTAGGCATGGGTCATTTTATTTTATAACTAACCCGTGCGCTTATGCAAGGATAAATATAATAGTTTTCTATGAAAATATATACCCGTTTATCCAGCTCAATATGTATCTCTAAGTCGACTACATACCGATCCTATATATGAATCCGTTACTTAAATTCATAAAGAAAATTTTATTTTAAGATATTGCACACGTCTAATTGAATCTACTTCTTCTGAATTTCTTGTAGCCACTTGAACATATAAAATACTTCGAATAAACTAGGTAAAAATAAGTCAGTTCGTGGTAAGAACGTTTATATAGACTTTACATTGGAAAACTTCAATATTCAAGATAAAATCCAATCAGTCGCGTCGTTTTGTAGACATTGAAAAATGAAGATTATGAAAGAAAAATATCGATATTTGATTATCGTTGGTAATATAATAACTGCTTTTTAACTTGTATATATAGCATAATATAGCATTCCAAATAAATTCGTATTATAATCGCCTTATCATCTAGTTTCAATATTGTTGTAGAAATTTTTATGCATATCTGCACATTTGTAAGAAGAGCGTTTATAATAAAATATCTGCAATTTTATTTAATGACGGATATTGCTGCAGTAATTTTGTGTTTGTCAATTTTGAATAAAACTTTCATATCTGTTACAAAAATAAATTTAATTTCATAAATATATTTAATTTGGTATTTTAAACATTCACAAATCCATTATATCATTTTTTCCATATGACAGAGAAAGAATAAAGTTGTTATTAAAATAATCATGTTATTATGCTTAATATACTTTGTAAATTGTGATAAATTAGAAATTATATTTTTATAAACTATAATAAATTATATAATATATTTTTGATTAATCTGTACTGTTTTTTACTAATTTAATACGTAAGAATAATCGACAAATATTTCAGAGCTAATACATAAACAATAATAATTTCGCTGTAACATTGCATTTAGTTAGTACGTAATGAGTAAGTTCTACGCATTAAACCATTACTCTCCCGTGTAACGCCGAATTGTTTCGCGTCAAAGGATTTCGCGAGCTTTTGGTCTTCAGCCCCACGAAATTGTCGAAAGCGGGCAAGCAACGAAATTCGCAATTTGTATACCCTTTACTTTCTTTTTAGTTACGTTTCATCCGCTTTGAATCGCATGAAAATTAAATGGGGCTATTGTTATTACGCGCTTTGAGCTTATAACCATCTTTCAAAGAGCAAGGCCAAATTACAGACTGTATGAAATATATCAATCTTGAAAATTTCGAGAAAATAAAATATTCGTCTATATATTTATAAATATATATGCATTAATTTATCAATCTTTTCTCTTCTCTAAAATAATACATATGTCTTGAATTTTGCTGCAACATTACCAACAGTGAAAAAATATAATATGTAACAAAAATATTTTTTATACATTAGATGATAATTATTTATTTCTTTAAAACGAGTATTCCTCATATATATTTGTTATAGATTTATTTTATTACTTCATATAAGTTTTAAATCTGCAAATTTTAGATACAATATTTTTTTACAAATTCACACGCGAAATAACGCTGATTCACAGAATATCACATATAACTTCGGTGAAGGGCGCATATTATTTTTGCTTTTGGTTGAAATGTTCCATAGAAGGTAGAGATCGGCAGATCCTATATATCGGCACGAGCTATCCTCTACGCCCCTTTATCCCAGAGTATTTCGCGCGAGTAGATACCTGGCATTCTATATGGGAAATCGTGACTTCGTTTTAAATTCCCCGAATGCGGAGCAACATCGTTTCGGAGAGAAATCGCCTTTTGCACTGACAATAAGAAACGGAGGATAGTAAGAAGAAGCCGCGTGAGTCTGGCGTTTCTCTCCCTCTCTATACGTGTTTTAGCCTCTGTATTTTACACGCACATACATTATATTGATCTAGCCTTCCAATCGATTTCAACGGCTGTTTTTGAGTGCGAAATTACAATAATACCGTTGAGCTTTACGTGTCGTGTCCATAACCGGTCCATGGCCTGCTTGCGGTTAATACGGTGAACTGCGATGAAATAGATTTTGCCAAATGTTTGCACACATATATGAGGGACCGTATAATACAGCTATGTACACGCAACACATTTAACACTATTGAACGGTTTAACTATTTGCGGAAATTGTAAACGCGCTATACGTACTCGGCAATATCGTGGCAAAATAGGTATCATAGTAATATGCACAAAACATATTTCTTCTGATATAATTGGATGCGTTAAGCTACGGTCTACTTGATTACGATCGCAATTCCAGAAATTATTGTTTCAATTAAATTTATTTGAATTGTGTCAAGCCAAATTGAATTAACATAGTTATTTATCCACTCCTATTTCAATATCGTATATCAAATCACTGAGTCAAATTATAACTGAGATAAATTAATATATCATTTCAAGATCATAGATCTTAATATGTATTTCATACATTTTCAATATCTCAGAGCTTAATATGTAGGTATTTGTCCTAATAAGGCTGCATACCCTATAAAAGATACTTACATATAGTAATAGTCAGATAAATCAAGAAAATATATCAATCAATGTCAATCAAAATTTCTATCCTGTAAGAATTCTGATAAATATAAAAAGGACATGCATTCAACTTAGCATAACTTTAAATTAATTTTAATCGTTTTTCATTTCTTCGACGTGAGAGAATATTTACTTTAGTTCTGCATTTAAATCTTTAATTTGCAAAAAATGGAACTCAAATTGATTCTATGAATATGTACAACCATTTTACATTTCGAAAAAGCTGTAGATAAATATAAGAGTTCTCATATATAAGTAAATTTGTGTTCTCAATGCTTTTATACTTGACAACTAAATTTGACGGTAGTGTCCATGAGTGCCGTAAAAACTCTAAACGCCATAACGCGGTACGTCGAGCAGCAATTCTTATACACTGGTTTATGCAAAGTAAATCGAGACCGGCACCTCCTGAGAACGAACCTGTCGCATCGGATCGCCGTACTGCATATTTATGACGTTTTTGCAATGGCATATCCAGTGGAAACTATAAGGTTTCTCAGCGTTATCATATTTTATGGGGACGATCCATCCTTGCTAGCGTTTGTTTTTGTTTCTATCACCGTCGCGACGAACTGTTTACCGCTGAAATATATCTGTGTATTCTCCCTACAATGGGACGGTGGCAAATAGTTTTGTTGGAAACTCAAATAGGGATTTTTCTGGTCGCCGGAAATATATCGCTGAGAGAGTACTTTGGGGTGGCGGAGCGATGGACGGCGGCAGTGTCGAATATTTCTTTGTATTTATTTTATTGTTAAGTTTCATTTTCGGTCTATTCATAATGATAAAGAATATTTTTTCCAAAAATACTAATTTCAATCGATATAATAGCAATATACATTTCATTGCGTGATTGGCTTG
Organism: Tetramorium parvispinum; assembly: GCA_011638315.1. Classification (NCBI taxonomy): domain Eukaryota; kingdom Metazoa; phylum Arthropoda; class Insecta; order Hymenoptera; family Formicidae; genus Tetramorium; species Tetramorium parvispinum. The sequence continues at coordinate 27,770 of VBVR01001097.1, read as the reverse complement.
TGCGAGATATTAAGTTTACAAACGAGAAATGAGAATATTTCGATATCACAATTTAATATAATATCATTTTATTATACGTACGTTAAATATCATGAATCGATATTATTATATGTACATAAATCTAGTTAAATTGCATAGAAATTTTTTTAGAGATTTAATTATTTTTCACAAAGTGAAAGAGAGAAAGAGAGATGATTGCTAATGTAACTTTATAATAAAAGAAGTTTGATTAAATAATAATTTCTGAATTCGGCATTGAAAAAAAAGATATAATAAATCGACGTTTTTCAGAATGCTTTATAGAATAAGCTCCATATTCACATGTTGTTCACTCATGTATATATTTTATATAGCTATTTTTTTCATAAATCTATAGATTCATTCGCAGGAACATTAATGAAAATAATATTATAATTGATAAAAAAAGAAAACGTGATGCTTTCGTTTCAAGTAATTCTACACGCCTGTCACAGAAATTAGCAACATTCCATACAACGATATTTTTTTTCCCTAAAAGTATCGAATGATAGATCAGCACTCGCGTGAACGCGTCGATAGCCATCAGAATCCACTAGACGGACGGCGCAAAAGCGTCATTGGATAGTTTCGAAGAATAATTCTGAATTCGTCCCGTTGCACGGACGTGACCACCGACGGACGTATAGTCCTGAATTTCGGCGGAAATCCAGGTCGCCTTATGGCCCCGGCGCCGGAACCCCGAGGAATCTTATCGAGGTACGTGAAAAGCAAGGAAGGCGGAATGTCGCCGGTACCTACGGGCAGATCGGAGCACCTTGGTGGGCGGCGAAGGGGTTGAAGTATAAGCGGTCGGTGGTGGGCCGCGGGGACGCGCAAGCAGGGGGGAGGGGCAAATGCGAAGTCGAAAGGAACTTAAACGCGGAATAACGTCGAATAGGCAGCACTCGTCCGGTGCTTCGAGCCGTTCCGCCGATTTAATAACGTAAATTGTGCGCCGTTCGCTTTAGCAGTTCTGTCACGAATTTTTCTAAAGCACACTATCGAGTGTTCGGGTTCCTGCCGCGAATACAGAGATCTCGCCTCCCCAGACTAGTGCCGTGCACGACGTCTCTCCCCTGAACCCTCCCTCACCCCTGCATCCCTCTTTCACGGTACCCTCTCTTACCTCTCGCTATGTCTGCTCTTTTTATTTTTCCGCCACGCCTCCCACCATCCTTCCCCTCTCTCTCTCTCTCTCTCTCTCTGCTCTTATATTTTTTTTCCTACACTCGCCTCCTCTCCGCGCTTATACGTACGAGGTGACAGGGCTGCGTCGACGAAAGCTAAACGACGAATTTCGCTCCCGCTCTTACGTGACTCGCATTTCCGTCCCGAGCTGTTAATGCGACCGCCGTAAGATTGGCATGGCTGAATTTCCCCTCGTGGACTCTCTCTTCTCTCCCCGCCGTCAAAACCATTCTTCCTTCGGTGGTCGAGTTCGAGGCGACTCGAGAAAAAGGCGGCGCGGAAAGAGAATCGGCTATAATGCCGACGGTTATACGATATACCTCGAATCTCGGCACAAAGAATGTCCCGACGGGTTTTCGACTCGCGTAACTCTCGATCTCTACGGAATGGAAGTTCTTCCGCGTGCGCAAGGAAGCGCTCGCGGTTGATTCGCGGCGCCGCTCTAGCCGGTCTTATTTAATTTAATCTAACTTACGCTCGGGACCGCCGCGTAACTAGATTTTACAAACCTGCGAACTTCGTCGTTCCGGAAACGATTATTGTATTTCCCTCGGAGGTACTGCATGGCATAGCGCGCTTCATAAATATTGGAAATCTAATAACGCTCATTCCCTTCTCCTTGTTATAAGAGTCTCGTTTTTCCTCGATAAGAAAGAAACGAGGACGACGCGGGCGCGCGCGCGAAGGTCGGTCGGGAAAGAGAGCCGGCGAGCTCGGAGAGAAGAGAGGTCTAATGTCAAAAGGGAAGATGGTTTTTAAAAGACATCGCGAAGTGATGCGTATAAATAGGGAATTCTCGACCGTAGACGTCCGTTATTTGCATGTGAGTAATGAACCCCGGGCATGATGGGGCTGAAGATGAGACAGGACACGGTCGTGGCGGCGCGCTAAGGAGAGTTAAGGGATAGCGGAGAACGAGGGATGAAACATCCCCGGTATCAGCGCCCGCCAGACGCGATAATCTCTCATGTATGAAGTGTCGTTTAGCCATCCTTGCGAGGCTGTACCTCCCCGCGCCGTGTCCCTCGGTCTTTCTTACGCTAACCGCCCGTCCTCTCATATTATTTGTCCTTCCCTCTCGCGTGCTATTCATCTTCCGCGCTTCAGCCCAGCCCGTTTCTAAGGCCGCAAGCCCGTTGTCTACTCCGCGCCGCTCAAGTTTCGCGAGTTCCTTCGAATAAAAGGAACGCGGAAAGTTCCGGAATCAAATTGAACGTTGGTAACCGGTCACGATCCATTCGAGAAGACGGAAGACTCAGAAACAAGCGCGGCAGAGAGAGAAAGAGAGAGGAAGAAGAGTATCCGGGCGATATGGAGCTGCCGTTATCCGAGAAGGCAAATTTACGCAAATTTTAATTTGCGTCTACGCTATCGCGCGCGTTGATTTCTCGCCCGAGATTTCCCACAATGCTAAAGTTCTACTAATAGCAATAGCGTACGTTCTTCTCCACCGAAATCAATTCTCCGTGGAGATCCGTGTTGATAACTCCCAGATTGAGGTCATCACGCTACGAAGTGCCTCGCGTTGCTTTCGAAATAAATTTAAGTACGACCCCTTTGCTCTTCGTGCTGATAAAACGCAGAAAAAGCAGATTGCGGCGAAGTACGTGCGATTACTATCAGCATAAAACGACGTAAAACGGTTTCACGAGCCTTGTAAACCTCTATTAATCGACCGTAGTCCGTTTTCGGGAGTGGTCTGCCCACCGGCTGCGATAAACAAAGCAATTTTTTACAAGGCCTTAGAGTTGCCGCGCGGAACTTGCTCCGGCGGAGAAGAAGTACACCGGCGGGAAGGGATGTTAGTTTTCTCATAAAGTCGACTTTATAGGGTGAGTTGTGTCGCTTCGCGGACGTTACCGAAGTTTCCAGACTGTCGTCATAAAGCGCCATTTTCACTGCTCAAGCACATAATAGAATTGCAACGTATTCCAAGAAACGTTACGATTAAGGCGTAAACATGATTCTTCCGTTGTCGCGCATTCGCGCCCCGCGCGAGAAAAACGCACGGTCACCAATCGGACGCGTTCGCGACGCGAGCCAACGTCAATCCTCATTTTCTTTTTAATATACTGAAACATTGTTAACGCATTTCCCTCGTTAAGTACACCGGCGCATTTTTCATGCCCGGCGTTAATGAGCCGCGATATAAGATGTGTCAGCGAGCGTGCGAAATATAGCGCATGACAAGGTGAAACGGAAACGACTATTATATATTGTCCAGAATGGCGCAACATTTTAGTGGGCTCTTAATAGGCCCATCATCTACCAAATTACGCCGGATGGCCGCCGCTTGCCCAAGTCGCCCCTGCGTACAATGTACCGGGTGTACTTTTCACGCAATTAACCCGGAATGAGGTCGCCCGCCGATAAGAATCCGCGTGTACGCCGACGTTTTAAAAAGGGGGCGATTAATAAAACACTTTTCTCCTTGTAATTAATTAGATAATCCATCATAATTAATTCTCAGCTTGGCGCACGGACGCGCTGTCGTTGGGTAACACGATATTTACGCCATTAAAATAACAAAGTAGGTAATCACTGTGAGATATACGCCGATCGGATCGCGCCCGCGCAAAGTATAGCCGGTTAATGCTTGAGAGAGAAAGAGAGAAAGAGAGATAAAGAGAAATTATTTTACGACGGTACGGTATCGTCGCGTTATACGGTCGCATATAAACGAGGACCATGTCGATCACGCTTGTGAACGGCGACAAGCATCGAGAAGGGTTGCGGTCAAGTAGGAGAGACTTCCGTTCAAACTGCGCTTCAATACCTGGAGCTCTTAAAGAGATTATTCCGAGACCCCGCTCCCGACAATCTCCTTCTACAACCCGTGGTCTACTCCTTGAAGAGCCTTCCATTCTCTAAGTTAGCTCCTTACGCTTCCTTGACTTCCATGAGGCGCTGTATCTTGCATTTCCCCAGCGATGAATACGCTCCTCTTCGGGCACTAGAACCTCCCCCCCCCCAGCTTTATTGATCGCCGTTACATGGTGATTCTAGATCAGACGGAAACAAATAACGTCAAACCAAGCTTAACATTCGATTTTCCGTAATAGCACTCTAATGTTATCGCAATGGCGCACTCGATTACGAACTGCTCTTGTTGTTGCAGTTGTTATTCGCAATTATTTATTATTGAAACAGTATTTTACTACCGTTACGCTACTCGTCGCTTTCTAAACAATACGGAAATATCATATTGTTACCTTGATAAATACCAGCCTCGGCGATCTCTAATCGACGGATAAATTTCTCGTTTTTCGAATAATAACAGTTTTTGTTTCTGGAGAGAAATATTTTTCTCCAAAAATATAACAATCTGCATCTACACAAACATTTCTCGTAGTATCCCATTATATTGCAGTTTACTCAGTTTATCGCGAACTAATTGTCAATAATACATCGATTAAAAAATATCCAAGCGAGCGCAATTCAAGCGTAAAATCATGCTGGCGCGTTTCTAAAGAGAGGGATAATTGCTCACTTTGTTGGCAAAATGCCGTGTTAAAATATTTCCTCCACCTGGTCGGCGTTTATTGTTCCGCGCGTTGCCATTTTCCTCGAGAGCGCGGCGCGTCGAGGAAATCCACGAGCAAATGTCCCGGGGTCGCTTTTCACAGCTGCCATGAATACCTCAATCAAAGTGTGCGTGCTCGTATGGAGGCTATAGACGGGCGGACACCGTTTAAATATCAAAACGACGTGTCCTCCGGATTGTGCTATTTACAGAAGGACAGGGTACGTCAAATGCGCCCTATTGTCGCACCACGAGCTTTCGCGATGGAGATGTCCGAATGTCAGGTTTCACGAGTTATCATCTTCACTGCCTTTCCAACGGTGGCATTTCTCGCCGCGAAAACGTGCTTCTTTCACGAATAACAGTATCACACGAATCACACAGCCTACTTGTAAAACACATTTTTTTGGCTTCATTCCCAAACCTTACAATCTTCAACAAAAGTACGTATCTTTTCTTCAAATTATAGTAATCGAATGATAAGAGAGCGATAGCAAAATACCTGGAAAACTTTTTTATCACAGTGATAATTTTTTAAAAACTTATACGTATGTGATAAGGTATTATTTTTTTAATTTGTACATATTTCCATTTTTTAAATAATCTACAGTTTAAATATTGTATAATATATTTATTTAATTTACACAACACACAATTCTTATTCGTTGTTGGTTTTTATAAAATGTATAAAGTAAAGAGATTTTTAATCTCTAAGAACGGATTTATGATAACATTTTCGCATCATTTAAACACAATTGCAATGCTGTTTTCTCAAACAATGGGTACGATACATTGAATAACATCGGAAGACATTGAAATATTTCCTGACGCTTTAGTCCGAAGCCGTTTAGATAATTGTTATCAAACAAGTAGCAATTTAAAATATCGTGAATTCGCGAGTGCTTTATAGCGTACAATGTGCAGATATCGGTAGCGTGCAGAGTACACACAAAGGACGGCCGCTAAACCCAGATATTTTGACGCTCTAGGCAAAATACAGAGAGGTCTCTGTACGGCTACTTTCCTGTTCCGTGAGATAACAATAAAGCCCACGGCTAAAGGTAAACCTTGATTCGAACTCAGACGTATCGGAGTGTAGTTTCATTCCTCGCTCGTATTTTTATGCAAATAATATCTACAAATGAAAATGAAACAGATCTTTTGAGGCAGGCTGATGCTAATCGAAATTAAATATATATCGCGTTTCTTTTATCTCTTATTTTGTTTTTTATTTAACAGAAATATTTAATTTATTTAGTTTTCAATGATAACAATCTTTGAAAACTATTAACTTAAAAACGACACATAAATCACGTAGTCTATAGACTAACATGTATAAACGTTCTTTTCTGTTGCGTACTTTATAATTTTGTTAATATTGCAAAGTACCAGACAGATAGTGTCCACCCGATTATGGAGTAAGCACGTTTAATGAATCCTGCTAATTGCTACGTTGATTGACGGAAATCCGACATATTTGACCGAATAAAGTGAATGTTGATCATTAACGTGCTCAAATCTTTCGAACGTACGTTTAGTCTACATATATCTTTTGGTAGAGATCGGTGGAGTTCCTTTACATAATATCTCATAATTAGGCGATTAGTATCTACTAAAGTGTGAGTAGCATTTCTACGATATAGCTTCGTCAGATTCAAAATTCAATATGAAAGAGTTTCTACTGAATTCTTATTAAATTTTTTATGTCATTCTCTTTTCATTCCTCTCTTTCTCTTTCTCTCTCTAGCTCAGTTAAAAGAAATATCTTTTATATATATATATATGACAATTTATTATTATTCTCTCTCTTCGCGTTATGAAATAATTAACCCTTTTTTCGGTTGAAATATACTCAGACGCAGTTTCATTTTAAGAAGAAAAAGATGTACTAGACCGTCGTCTGTAAGTAAATGTAATTGCAGTAAAGAGCAATTTTAAAGGAAAAGAAATGTCTTACAATTAAACGATAAACATAGACTAGTTACTTTGAAGGGTAATAACCATTTTATGAAAGAAATTGTATAAAAATATGACTCATTGCGAAATAACGTAAATGTCTGCACCCGAGAAACATTTGTTTTTCTTGTTCGGGGACTGCATACGATTTTCTACTTTATCAGAACATTTAGCTCTTCTATTTTTGTCAATTAAATTATAATTACAATTTAAAGATTCACATACTATGAATTCATAATAATGTCAAATTATATTCAATTTGAATCATTTTTAATTTTCTTATATGTCAGCTATTTAATATGTTATTAATTTAATTAAAACAACGGAGTTGAATAACAACATATTAACTACTAATATTTTACGCTAAAATAATTTTGACACATATGACTAAAAATAATAAAATATTATTCGTTTACTTAATTCGAGAAAATTTAAATTTATTTGTTCAATATTTAAAGTATATTATTTACTTTCTAATTCGAAATTGACTTTTTAAAAACTAATTAAATTATTACACAATAAGATATAACAATTATTTACAATATAAATTCATCATAATATCATCTCATCATCATATAATTTTGTTATTTTCCAATTGCCACGGATTTTGTTTTAATTTTGTGAAAATTTCGAATATCAATGACGTCATTCTTTCGTCTCAACAATAACGAAATCTGAAATGCCCAACAAGTTTTACGAGAATGGTGCATTCGATATCGGCTATGCCGTTGCATGCGAAATTCTTCTTCGAGCGGAAAGCTCTCGAAAACTTCATAGTTTCCAAGAGCCGCGACGAGTGGCGATAAGTGGCGTACTTAACTTGACAGTAGAGATAGTTTCAACTTCTCCGGTCTCCAGCCTCACAAATGTCAACGTCTTCAAAACGTTAAATTCTCTCTCTTCAGCACGGCGCAGGTGCAATGACATAAAAAAGTTCTTATATGTTCCGATATTATGTGTATGATACACATAGATGTTCATACATTATCTTTATCATGCTATACATTCAATAGTTTTTTATTTCTCTTATCTTTTTATTATTTCTGTGTTGTTTTGCGAAATTTTAAATTCATATTTGCTGCAATAAATGATAATATATATGATATGCAAATATACAAACGTGAGGTGAAAGATTATACTATAATATTGTATATAACGTGATGACATAATCGTAATTACGTGAACATTGATATATATTCTAGATGAAAATTATGTAATAAGTGTGTGATAGTAGATAAAAAGTAGATAATACAGCAGATAGTACAACATAGTAGGTAAAACTTTAATTATAATTAAGATGACTATATTTCTTTGAGAAAAATAAAGGACACCGCCACCTACTTCTTCCATAAACAAGTGCAATGTAAATTTATTATTATCATTAATATTTTTCCTAAATATATATTTATATGAAAAAGAAGTAGAATTTTGTAAACTAAAACAATTATTAAAAAAAGACACACGTCTTTATTTAACATTACACAAAATATACAAAGGTGATAAAGACTGAAATATAGGACATTTTTAGGACTTTTGAGAAATAAAGGACAAAAGTAAGTTTTCAGGGAAAAAATAAATCTAAAGGACACAAATCTAAAATAAAGAACTGTCCTCTGTAATATAGGACGGATGGTCACCATAATTATAATGGATGTAGCGCTACACGCGAGATTAACGCGGATCGAAATTTACAATCGGATTTTTCCGCTCTGCGAAGGAATCCCTTTAGTTTTCTCTTTGAGGTGTAAACGTCAGCCTTTAGGTTCCCGCGAGATTTTCTGCCGGTAGCAAAGTGGCGCTGTTCGATCCGATAACCATGTTTTCTCAAATCCTTCGGTTCCTCCTGAGGAGACGGTACGATTGTTCGGTTACGTAGGAACTGGCTCAGAGCGGCGGAGTAGGGTAGAAGTAGTGACTGGAATAGAAGTAGAAGCGGTAGCGGCACAAGTGGTAGTAGTCGACGAAGGAGAAATGCGGAGGGAAGACGAGATGGGCTCGAAATTGGTACAAACCGAATAATTCCAAGCGAAGCCTCACCTGAACCGTCTCCATCGAGACGAGCAACGATGCTTGCATTATCGAGGGAGCTAGGATTCTGCGGAGCGAAGTAAGCATACCCGGGTATACATTTACCCATCGCATCTATATACACTTCTTATCTTTCCGGAAGAATCGCTAAACCCTTGCTTAACGACGAGCGACTCGGTGGACTTTTAAATTTCATACACTTTTTCTTTTCGTGCGCTTTCTTCCCTCTTGAGAAGAGCGCGTCCGGTGTTCCTTATCCACTCTTTTTCTCTCGCAGCTAATCCAGTATGGATTAGCTGCGACCCTTAAGAGCAATGAGTTTAATGTCTGCCGTCGTTTCTGCGGTCGTTAACAAGGATTACATTAATTCGTGTTGCTTGTTATGATAAATAAACGTAGGATGAGCAACGCGGCGTTTATGGAAAAAATGTAAATAATTTTTCTCAAAAAAATAGCGTGGATGTAGGATGTTTGCTCGCCACGTTAATAAAATAATATCATTCCTTGAATATTTTTTTATATTTGTTGCAAATTCATTTGTTGCAGAAAATAATTAACTTTTTTATTCTCTCAGACTCGTAGTTTTTACGAAAATCCGCTAACTTAAAAATTGAAAAGGATAACGATCAATACTGATACGGAAAGTGGATAAAAGGACGTTTTCAAATTAGTTTCCAACTACGCGAGTGAAAGTCATAAGGGAACGTTGCTGTCTTGCGGGATATAATACATCGACATTTCGGTCAAGTAATCTTCCCAGGAAACGCACGTTGCGGGATTGATGAATTACTTCGCTGGAATCATAATGAGTTGGAAACTTTGCTCCCAATCTCCAGACGCGATTGTTTTATTTGCGTTTCCTCTCGAGGCTTCAGCTTCAGTTTCAAACGGGCATTGTCCCGCCCGTCATTTCTAATTATTTTTATTAAATCGGCGATTTTTATTCGGTTGAAATCAACACATCAAACCAGCGGTGGCTCTTCTCCGTCTCGGAGACAGGGAAAGCTTCCTTCGACGAAGACGGACGTGACGACGCGTTGTCGTTCAAAAGGACGGGTGGATAGCAGCCCGTCAGAATTAATTAATTCCACTGACGCTTCTCCACCTCCGTTTCTTTCAGCTCCGTCAGCTCACCCCGGCTCCGCAGCCGCCGCATCCGCGACAAGTCCTCCAGGCCAACCTCGCCGACGTCGGCTTGCCGAGCTCTTCCCCTCGTGAAAATCGCGACGAACCGCGAAAAAGCGTGTCCGCCCGAGCGAGGCGATTACGATAATTCTGTCGGGGTGCTCGACGACACGAGAGAGGGAGAGGACTCCCACGAGATGATTTTAAAAAAAGGGGGGGGCACAGGCGGTCGTAGATAAAGAAAACTAGAAGTGGGAAATAAAAGAACGGAGATAGGTGGAAAGGGCTGACTAGGAAGGTCGGGCAGGAGCGGAGCTGGTGGGAAGAGAGCGGAATGAAATTTGCATCGCAAAATCCTACCGTTTACCCCGTCCTCCCGTGCCCTCTCACTCCCGGTGTGTTTCTCCACCGTCGCTTCCCTCTTTCGCTCGGCGAAGGAGGAGCGCGGAGCTATTCGTATATATACGGGATAATGACGGTGCTCGGTATTCCGTGAAGAAAAGGAGGAACGTCCATTGGACAAGCGGGACTCGCTTCTGCATCGTCGATCCTGTTTTGTGTCTCGTAGGCTTGTTTGTTTTGCACGGGCTATCGAATGCACACAAAAGACCGGGAGCTCCCTCCTTCACTTCGCAGATCCCAACCCTCGCTCAATCTCTCGCTCGTTCCTTTCTTCAGTCCTGCGGCTCGCCCGTTACAAGAAAAGGGATCAAGGTAGTGACCTATGAAGCAGGAATTTTTAGGGCTTTAACTACTGCACGTGAAACGTTTATCACGCCCGTGTGGTGGGGACAAGTAACCGAGCTATTGTTTCGACCGACTAGCTACCTTTGATACTTATTCATCAACCGATTTCACACGCTTTTTAGCGGATCTTCTTACGCAAAGCAATATGCGGTCAAAATTATCACATTAATGCTTCGCTTAACCGTAGCGTAATTTAATAGTAATACAATTTTATAGATACAAGTAATCGGAAAACTTTGTTTATTTTTAGAAATACTTTAGATATAATTTAGAAAATATACTTTATTTTTGCACTGCGCACTTTGATTTGGTATATTGATTTCAAAAAGTTAAAACTTGGAATAATAAAGGAAAGGTATGTAAAGAGAATTATTAATTTTACTTTCAATTCCGCATATTAAGGAGATACTTGAAACATTAATTATTATCGTGGTATCGCTACATCACGTTATGTACATTATCAAATATAATCCAAGACGAAACCTTAATATCGAATATAATTTTCCTCCGTGAATGAATCTCAATTTCATCGTGATATTCACATAATACGCCAGGAATTTCCCATCTTACTTATGTCACACAGGCACGGCTGGCCGTAAATGCGCCATACATGGTCGTCCACCTTTCTAATTCTCTTTATTTCTCCCCTCAGACGAATTTTATAAAATCACGTATCCATGCCGTAATAGCTGCACGAGCGAAAGAGCAGACCAGACGTTATTGCGATGCCATGGCTTCGGGGCGAACGTAATGCGATCTCTCCTGAACACTGCTCGTTAGCGATCGATAATTATAAATAATTAGTGAAGCGAGGCGTGCCGGTGGTGGGTGCTCGACTGTAGCATAGTGACCATGTACTTTATCTTGAAAAAAAAAGAGGAGGCATTGCACGCGGGGAGTATTAATGACCTCACGTGCCGAGAGGCTACTCGTTTTTCACCATTGGGCCATCCCCGGCGTAAAGCACGTTTCCATTATCTTGCTTACTCGTGTAACTTCAGTCACTGCTTTACCCATTTCACGTAATACGCATACTCGTTGAGTTTTGCTTGGTTTTGCTGAAAGGCAACAACATATAGCTTTCTCGAGCTCCATCGAGTATTCAAAGCAACCTATCTGGAGTTCCATTATAGGTTTTGGTGCATACGTATTGCCATATCTTACAACTTCAATACCGAGCGCAACACTTGTTTCTGACGGCTTTAGGGCCTCGTTCGTATTCTGCGTCTATATCTTAGACGTGGCACGAAAAGCATACAGAGTCCTTATGTTCGGAATGTGCCAGTATATTACTTACAATTCGATTTTATGACAGATATTTTTCTTCAAAGCAAAAATTGCTTAACAGCGACATAATACGATTGTGTTATAGCTTGTAGTTACAACTAAAATAGTAATACTTTGTGATTAGGTAGTTGTAAAATATTTAAGTGTTACATCAAATTATAATATACATTTTGGATTTTTTTATAAATGTCATTATAAATAACATTCTGACTTATATTAAACAATCAAAATATTTAAAAAATAATCTTTTCTTAATTATAACGCGCTTTCGAGATTTTTATCCTTGCTTAAATTCTATTTTATATATTTGCTTTTTTACATAACTGTCACATATGTTACTATTAATTATTACTTTTTGTCTAATATAATGTGTTCAAAATTAATTGGCATGAAGAGATACAACTTCTAAGCAAATCCGCACGGATTTATAGAATATAATTGGAACATATAAAAAGATGAACGACAAAAATGCGCGGTGTAATTACAATTATAATTCAGCAAATTAAACAGTTTCTTTTCAAAAAATCGATAGTGTGTCTAATGACATGGTATTAAAAATGCTTCGGCGAGACAAGCATCGGTAAAAAAAGTTGGCTTAAAATGCAAATCGTTAATTCACACAATTAAGAAAGCTGACAGCTGAGCATGTTATGCTGTTACGTGGTTTCGAAGGAGTGATAACGATACCCTCGAACGAGAAACGCAAATGTTTTTGTCACGCGCGACTGCGTGAATGCACTCAAACGCACCAGGCGCCGGGGTGGTTATTTCCCGGTTTGGAGTTTCCCGCTGGACTAACGCCTAAAATTAATAATACTAAAGCTGGGGGGAAAAATAATTTCACCTCCGGCGAGGTGTGAATAATGCATGAGGCGTGACGCGAAATCCGTGCGGTGTTGCAATTGCAGCATATGGAACACGCGTACTTATACCATATCTCCGTGCGGTACATATGAGCGCGATACAATTGCAACAGCAGCAGCAGCAGCGGCAGCGGCAACAGCAGCAGCAGTACCGTAGACGCTCTCAACCTCTTTCCTGAAAACGATCGCGTTTACTAATAGCACCGGAGCAATTAAAATTTCATGACCCACGGCATAGTAATGTTTCCACTATTCGTCGACGACCCGTATAGCCGGTGCATAATCCGAGGGTGACACGGATTAGCCGTTGATGTCGCGGCGTGCTCACGGTGACGCAATTAATCTTGAACATAACGGTCGCGCTTTTTAACTAAGTGCTAGTTGGGCGATTGTAAGCGATTTTATTTCACGGGCGCAATATTTAGGGGGCCGATTTGTCGGGCAAAATAGACCCCTTATCGTGCAGATTGCGCGCGACGTAAAATGAAGACGGACGAGAGGGCGGGTGGAGTGCGCTATTTGCAAAAATGATAACAAATGTCTACGCTGCCGTAACAGCACGATAAGAGTCCCGTTTTACGCGACAAATGCAAGCTCCAGCGATGATATTTACATAAATATGGTCGTTGCATTGTGCCAGCGGCAATCAGCTTACATCGAAAAAAACGGTTTAGATTTGTTGACAGGAATATAAACTGTACGTTTTAGTTTATACTTATTAACTGCACATTAATTTATGCTAAGTAAATGAAATCTCGAAAATACATCTTATTTTGTAATCTTACATATTTTTTAATCAAGTTTCCTTTTAATTAAAGAAATGTATATTTAATTATTAAATCGAGATGTTTCTAGAGATGTGTACCTACATATAAAAGTGAACTTCTTCACTTTTTAACGGGAAAAGTTACTTCCTTTTATTCCGTGTCGGTAAATTTACCTTGGCAGTTAATTCCATTGTAGCGTCCTAGCTACAATACATTTTCGCGATAGCAACCGACGCTATTTTCATGGAGAGCGGCTGTTGTACGAACCATAAGATAAATTTATCAATAAGACGGGAGACAATCGGAGGCACTACGATTACATTAAACGAACGCATGTAAAGGAATCGTCATCTCGTGACCTGAGATGAGCGCTAACGTTCATTTTGGTCTCAAGTTTGTAAATATCGGCGCATGTATCACTACCACTTCATTCCTCCGCGACATTTCCGAGGTGTCTGCGGATAACTAACACGGATTATTCTGTGCTCAGGACACCGACACGAGCCTGTAACCACCTTGCGACCATCACGATGCCAGGAACGTGCTTGATGACCGATGCGGTCAGGGCAGCGGATAGTTAGTGATGAGGAGGAGCAAGTTATCGGCGTGCCGATGGCCCAGGTCACCAGTAACATGCCAGTCCTTGGTCCCAGCGCCGATCCAACTCCACTTCGAGGACTTCTGATCGCCATCTTCGTCCTATTGTCCCTGCCGCGCTGCCGCGGCACGGATCTAGGTAAGTCGAATTCGAACTCCCGTAAGCGTCACACCACCCAAGTTTTATGACTTCCGAAAAGTGCTGACACTCTTTTGACCCCTTCCAACTTCCGTCACTCTCTTTACAATCTTCTTCATTGTCCCAGAGCGCACTGTCGCCGGGCGAAGTCAGGAGGTGGCGATTGAAAATCTTATACGAAGCATCCCGTGGAGACAACCGCGAGTTTCTCAAAACTATAATGCTTATAGCCTCGGAACAAATACGAATATGTATCTCGCGTATCTATCATATTTCAAAAACAATTTTTCACTTAAAGTTTAAAGTAAGAAGCTAGTCATCAAGTTTGTTTAAAATTCTTTTTTAACCCTTTGAGGCACAGTGGTAGCCCAGGCTACTACACTGTTCTTTCTTTTTCACTTTCTCTCTTTGGAATCAAATTTTCACACTTTGATCTTATTCTCAGTTCCTTAGGTATCCTAGACTTAAAAAAAATGCAGAAATGATAACGTGAAATGTTATTCTGATATTCCAGGGTCGTTTAACTAAATAGATAAATTTGTTAATTCTTTCCGATACAAAAATTCGCCTCAAAGGGTTAATACAAACACGACGAAACGTGACAAGATTTAATATTATGTAATTATATAAACAAATGTTGTAGTTTCGTTAATTTCAATTTAATTAGAATCAAGCAGTTTCTGTTGTAAATACAAAGTGTTATTACAAATTATCTAAGAAGGGAATAAAACGTATGATGAAATATTAAGTAGATCAAACTCCATAATAAACTAACTGCCGCCGGCAACGTATTTATAAATTAATTACACAGCATCATCAGTTTTAATTACTTGGAAGATTGCTCTATTACTTATCGTTCTCTCCCTTTTCTCATTGATTTAATATTTATTATTATTTATATTATTCACGATCATATTATATAATATGAACTGCCCAAGTTTTTTTCTCACGTATAAAATGATTTCAATTGTTTTATAAAGAAAGCTAAGAAACGTCGAAGACCATAAGTTATCGCATATAATACGTGCGTGCGCTACAATTAGTTAATTGTTATATAATTGTTGATAATATGAACGATTGTTAATATCATTTTTAATTAATATATATATTGCCCGATTTTAAGAAAAATTTAAAACACAACATGTTGATAAGGAAATTCGCGAACAAGAAATTCTGGTTCTTTCTCTTGCGCGAACGGAAGAGATATGACAAGCACCGAGGATATACCGTGCGTAATAATTTTTTTTTCTCCGGCACTACTGGAGCGCGTACGCAATAATACCATCCCTCCCTACATACACCTGGCTTCAGGCGAGGTATTGTACCCTCGTAAATGAAATGTCAGCCGCACGATGAATTAACAATACTATCTAATAGCTGCTCAGATGCAGACGAGCGAGAAGCCTTGTTCATTGTGCCGATTCGTTCTGGCGTGCCGCGCTTCTGATTCGTTGTTTACTGTTCATCCGTTATATTTTTATGCAAATTAATTGTGGCTTGCAAGACGTTGCTGCATTAAATGGAAGTATTTATAAAACAAAAAATACATAGCTTATATTTGCTCGTACTGATATCTATAAATTCTTTTTTGCTTTATTCTTTGCGAATGTGTGTTATTTACGAATTGAAAATAAAAAGTTGTAACACCTAAGTAATATAGAAAAGATTGAATTAAAAAAAAAAATTCTTTAAATATTCTTTTCATGTGTTTTATGTTTGTAAAATATTAAATTACCATTAGACTAGTATTTAAAGGCTTTCCATCCAGCATTATGTATTTCTTTAATTGATTTAATTTACATATGTTAATTAATAATTAATATTTAACTGGAATAATTAATAATATTGTACAAATATTAATTATTAATTATCGGTCATCGTTATTGAATATATTTGAGCTTTGGTGAATTGGACTGTCAATCATGTCACGAATCATTGAAATCGTTCATTATCCTGCATGCTGCGTGAAAACACATCGCGTCTAGGATATCCCAATATGTCAGCTTGACTTATTGCTTTGGGACATGACACTAAAGCTCGGGTTCATAGCCGTTATCGTCGTATACATTGGATATTCAATGTACACGATACGCCATGCGCTCTTGTACAAAGTACATAAATGCACAAATGTTAAAATGAATACGAATTGCCACAGAAGATATTGCACTTTCAAAATTACTGTTATTACCTCAACATCACGAACAGACATGGGAACATTAACTCCATTTGAAACTCAAATAGAAATCATTACATATTATTTACAAATCTACCGATATTTTCACGATTCTCTTTTCTACTGCATTCGTTTTGTCCGAAAAATACAATGCTACGGTTGATTAACTACGACAAGCATTTCGTTTGCTGGATAATTTTCGGACGTGAAACATTGGATACACGAGCAGTGTGGCCCGCTAAATCCAGGTTAGCTCGATAATTACAGCACAGTTCATCTCAGTCGCACTGTGTCGCATTAACGGATGCAATGGAAAGACGACTATTAGATGCAAATACGATCGAGACTGCGCAGCCTGAATAGAGAGAGGAACTCTAACATTTATTAGATAACAATTTCGCGCGCGCGCGCGCGCGTCGCAGATGGATAATGTAATTTTCTCAGATTTACTTTCAAAATCCAGAATAGAATAGCTAATTATTCACAGAATTTCATACGTACCTCAATCAATACTGTCTCTTTTTGAAATAAACACGTTATTGAGGGCATAATATATCAAAGATGCCAATTAATGAATAATTGATATTAATAATCAAATTGATACGTATATTGCAATATTAATAATTAATTCGAGCATTAAGTGTGTAATAAATTTGATGATTAAGCTAAAAAGGGCAATTTGAAGAAAATGTAATAAAGTCTAATAACGAAGGAAAAGCACGTCATTTTTATGAAAAAAAATGTGAAGGAGTTGATAACGCACTGTAAAAGTTACAACTTCTATTTGTAAAATTTTTAATAAAACAGTAAACACGATGGAAAGAACTTCTGCCAAATGGACCTCGTTAAATGGATCATATGCTATTGCCAACCATTTTGTGCAATATTTTAACTATTTCAATGGAAAGAGTATAATGGCAAACAAAATCTGCGAAATGTAATTTTGTAATATTCATCTTCTTAATCTCCAGCAATCGTTTCGCGCGTTTGTAATAACAAATTCTCGCATTTATTCTCGCTCATGACTGACTATACCATGATTGAATCTTTTATATCGCTTTTTTTCGTATTTGTAAGCATTATTTATGCGATACACTGAATATAAATGTTGAATTTTGTTGTTATTCGCTTGATTGTTTATCAGATTACTTCAGTCGGAGCAGAATTTTTAGTTTATCGATTTCGCCTGCTCGAGTGAATTTTCGTTTGTCTTCTCTCAGTCCTCTGACAATCTAATTAAAAGCGAAATTGATACCTGTTGGGAAAAATGTGGATTTGCTATCGATTGTGATGTAATTACAGAAAACCTGTAAATGTAATAATCTCGCGTTTGACATCTTTAAGCGCATCGAACGCAGATTTTAGTCACAATACGCCGAACCGGGTTTCACCGGTATAATGGACGGTAGGTAGGTGAAACGTAGAGGACAGTTACAAACACAAACGAAGTTTTGTTCGCCGTAATGCCGGCTCATGGAGACCATGGCCGGCCGGTAGTAGCTCCGGAGGCCGGGCTAATCCCACGTCCGCTGCATTCTGCAGTTTTGAAACTTTCCACCGTAACTGCAGTACCGTAGTTTAAGCGTAGCGACGTCGCACGCGCGACAAGCTATACACTCTCGCCGGGCTGACTCCCGCGGATTCGAAAATTTATCATGTCTCACATGCATGCGGACATTGTCATCGGCGATGCCATTGCCAGTTGATATTCCGGCCATCGATTTTTCGCGACAGACATTTTGTACAACCGGCAGAAAAAAAAAGATATCGGAAAAAGCACTGTTTTATTGTCATTCTGTGCAAATAATCGTGCAAAGCAGTGTTTACGCATTATTTTACATGAATATCTCTCGTCCCTCCGACATTTCCGATTCACGGATATGTCAAAACGGAACAGAAACGAAAATAGAAAGAATCTTCGTGTCTACATTGAATCAAAATGCCAATAAGATGTTTTAAGTGATATTTTATTTTTACGCGCTTTTGCCAATATTTGTGTCGCAACGGCGAAACGAAAGAAATAAAGAAAGAAATAAATATGTCGTACCGGATCTGTCATATTAACGGACATTTCACATTATTGCATTATTACTCGAACACGTCGTTTTATTTACGACCATAAAAATAGCTGCTAACTTACGGAGAAAAAGAAATCGGAAAATAGAGGTGACGCGAGCATACTCGCTACGATTGTAAATTGCTTCTCGTGTGTACCCAGCGGAATACGAAGTCGCATGTTTGTGGCGACCGGCGTTTCCAAGGATTTCGTTGGAGAATTTGCACATCTCTGTGATAGTGCTGTTAGCGGCGGACGAGATTGTTGAAAATGAAATTCTTAGGCACGCCAGAATAAGGACGTTGAGAATATTTGATTGCAAATACGTGACAGTGGAAATACGTGAAATTAACTGTTCAATAATGTGATCTGCTAAGGCTAAGGCCCCCCGCGGGAATAATCTATTATTACGTCACCACCCTCCGCTCGATGTTTTCATTTTAATGCGCGACATTTACGAAATGAAGATTGATATTGAATTTTGTCCAATGCCATCATGAATTGTTTCCAGGACAATGCACTACAGCGTTGGGCATGGAGAGCGGAGAAATCCCCGATGAAGACATCTCGGCGAGTTCTATGTACGATCCTAGCCTCGGACCGAAACATGCCAGGTAAGAGAACAATTGTATCACGAAACTACCGTCAAGTGAGTCGACTATTTTGGTATCTCAGAGAAACGAATATTCGGCTTTTATAATCATCGAATCGAATCCGTTTATCGTCATAACAATTTTCCTTTATTCTCTTATCATACTTTCCTATAATAGAATACTCATTTTTTATCATTTCAATAATTTACAATTGCATTTTATATTTGCAAAATCTGTCATTGAAATGTATTATTTCGTATTCCTATTTTCTTATGCAATTTCATTTTATTGTAACTTTTTATTTTTTTATATGTTATAAAAAGTAGCTTAAAGATATATTTGCATTAAATTTACATAATGTAATGTACATGTAATGTTTGAAGTGATTTATTTAACAGATATAAGAAATAAAAATTTATATATATAATTAAAAAATAAAATAATCTTTCTCTCTTTTTAGTTAATTAAAAAATTATAGTTACCTCGAAACAGATTTTAAGATAATATAACGCAGCATATATATATATCACCGTCTCACATTATGTTGGAATTAAATTAGGTAATTGCCATTCGCATCACACTGTATTATCGAAATTCTTTTAACCTCGCAATGTAAATCGCGTGACACGAAAGAATGTCTCTCGCGCAATGGCATTAGCGAACCTGCTACATGGTTCACTTTATTTCTTATTACAACACCAAGATTAAAATCACTAGCTAGTACGGCGTTTGCGTTCCGCGCCTTAGGTGTATTAAAATTTTAAATAACATGCGGCCTCAAAAGCACGGTTGTAAAACTTTGTTATCAAGAAACGAATGGTGATGATGGAAGGAAATAAAGAAGTGGAAACCTTTTGATTTGTACCGCGCAATAAAGGGCAAATTAATTTTATCATCATTATTCTTCTCGCTCATGATGGCAATCTTTCAACCGCGCTTATCAATCTCTTTTCAAATTGTGATTAATGTTACCATAGAATTTTTATATTTAATTTTTATATAGAATTTTTATATTCGTTTTTTGAGAAATACGAAAAGTAACGTTGCAGAATAAATAGAATAGTGATGAATATTTTAATCGATCCCATAATAATCTATCTGTAATCAGTAACAAAGCTGAAAAAACTAAGATCGATCACGTCGATGAAATTGGAGGATTATCGCCCGCGATTAGTACATTTAGTCTCTTCGCACTCCCGTCATTAATAACGAGTTTCCTATCCAGAACACGTAGACCGCAGAAGCGACTTGTGTGTCGAACGGATCGATCTCGTCAACGATACACGACAATTTACGGTAGGCTCTTTGCGCCCACCGAAAACCATGACACGATCGCCGATAATAACCGGTTTCGTGTTCCGATACCCTTGTTAGGGTGCCATCAAAAACAACATCGATGATAAAAAAAAAAGAGCAAGATACTTTTTGGAAGACCGTCGCGATGAGATTGTTCGTCTATCGTAGGCCACGCTTGGCAATTAAAAAATTTTAATTAAACCACCGTACGCGCGACCGATCAGCCGTGACATTTTAATTAACGATCTACTCCGTAAATCAAAAAGCGGCCTACGCGGCTGCATATTTCGAGGTAGATAGCCCTCGTCGGGAGAGTTACGTCCTTCGAGCAAGTCGTTACCGGAGAGTTTCGGGATACACAGCCGCACACAAGTCCGGCACGATGTAACGTGGAGTAGAGTAGTACCGGCCGAAAGGGGGTCGACGGCGACGGCAGTGGTGGGTAGAAGGGGTTTGCGCTCGACCCCTACAAATTACCTCCAATTTCGTGTAAATTCCTCGTGCCTGCGTCAGCATAATACCTGTATTAGAACGCCTGGCTCCGGCTCTTAGGTGGCAATAAATCTGTATTAGAGCAAGGCGCCGCTCCCACTCGCAAAAGGGGTACGACACCCGGGACCGGTTAATTTTTCAGGGCCGTGATTCGTCCGCCATGTTATCTGCAATATTGCTCACCACGTTCCAACGGCTACCAAATATATATATATATATATTTTTTGCCAATTTGAAATACTAAATCTATCTTCAGCCTTTACAACTTTTATTTTTCCCATATTATTCTACAAACACTGAAAGAAAAATATAGTTACTTTTGAACTCAATCACAATTTTATAGTATTTCTAATGATAATTATGCATAATGATGCATATAGTTAAGTTAATCATATTTACTGTTAGAAACATTATAAAATCATGGTTGGGTCCAAAAGTAACTATATCTTTCTCTCAGTGTAGACAATTAATTTTTATACGAATATCATGATAGAAAATTTTATTACATAAGTGGTAATCATTACATGGATTTATTATTTTATTAGGATATACATATAAATTATATTTTATTATATTCTCGGTTATTATATTGCATGAAATATTTCGTATATATATTATATAGAAAATAGTTTATCTGACAATGAGATAAGATCCTAATACGATTAGAGAGTTAATATCGCCAGGACGGGAAACGTATCAGCCGTAACTATCAATTGCAATTATATAATTGGAGGATTCCTGATTCTCCAGTGGTAATCACTTTGGAAGCTCTCATCGCGATAAAATCTTTTCGATGTCACGAAGCTTGAGGGTGTTTGAGCAAAGACACTTGCGGTGTGTTTCACGAGCATCTAGCCTTGAATCTAGTTTCAGCCGCGGTAGTTCGGTAACTGATGCTTATCGCGATACACGTGTTATCGCGCCGGGATCCACGATAACACGAAATGCATCACGCATGATTATAATTATAGATGAAAGATAGATTTCCATTATGAGAGGTCGGGGACTGCCCTAGACGGGGGCAAAGGACTCGGGATAAGATATTGCCGCGCCGTGCGCTACTCCGCGAAATATGATACAATGTTATACAACGTAGCGTTAAAATACCGCATTTCAAAGTACACGTAGTCGGATTCTCGGCATAACGAAATTGCATCATATATTTTATTAGAGAGGGTTTGCGACGAAGAAACCCCGCGACATTTTAAGGCCATTGTTATCCATTCCGTTGGACGAATAAGTGGGATATACGCAGTAAATAAATTGCGAGTACGTAATTACATTTATCACCCGGGCGCAATTGCTTTCTGCGAGTCAATGAGTTCTACACGATGCTCCTTTGTAATGTGCTCGGTTGAACAACGCGTAAGCCATTTAACTATTTTACGATTTTGCATTCTTATTTACATTAACTTGGAGCGTCCGAGGTTTAAAGCACGTTCTTTTCAGCTTCTAATATACATTTTACATAGTCATGATCAGTGCACGTCCGCAACGTCCGCGTAAATAACGACTCGAGGACAGACAATGAAGGAGCGGGTAATGTAGAAAATACAAGAGCACGAGGGAAGTCGAGAACGGCGCGAGAAAGCGCGTCCACGCACAAAGAGACACGATCGATAAAGGCCCGGGACAGAAAAGTGGATGGGCATGCCGGTACGTGCAACGAAAAAGTTTTTCGTTTTCGTGTATGTGGTACCGATGGCCATTCGTCGCGCTTTAGAGTTGGCACGAAAAGGAGGCGTACGAGGTGGCAGCTCGATGTAAGAGGCAAGATGGGAGAACGGGACGGGAGGGAGGGAGGGAGGGAGGGAGAAAAAAAGGAACGGATGCGCGAGAAAGGGAGCACGAAGACCCTAGGCGTGACAAGCCGAAATCTTCGAGGCGCGAAGGAGCAATAGGTAAAGGAGAGATGGGTGAGAAATCACCCAGGGGGGGGAGTAAGGGGAGGGCTAGGAATCACGCGGACATAAACTGTCCTACGCCGTTACGTGTGCTTTCAGCAGAGCCGAAGCCGAGGAAAAATGGTGGCCATATTCTCCTAGCCTTCGAGCCTGGCTATCTTCCACTTTGTTACGATTCGAAAACCCCTGTGCCTCCGGTAGCTCTCTCGTTTCGGTGATTTATGTAACGCCGCCCTCCTCCCTTGGTATCTCGCCCGTTTTTTCTCGCGTTTGTATCGCTCCAGCAACTCGGCCGCCGCCGTCGACCGACGTCGTTGTCGTCGCCGTTGCCCGTCGTCCCTGATGGAACAGGCACTTGGCTGCGTCGTATCGCGCCGCCGGAAATGCGCCGCGCGTTTCGTGGCTTAGGCCTCGCGTTCGCGTGACGATGTGCTTTCGTGGGCATAAATCTTCGGGAGGGCTTCGAGGGTACCCGCCTCGTGAGCAGCGACCGACTCCGTCTTACCGAGTACGGTGATATCTAGTTCCGGTCGCCCTGTTCTTCTGGGACCCGGGCCAAGAACAATGGAATTCTTTTGATAACGAAACAAGCATTCCACGCGACACGCTGTATTTACGTGCAACGCGCGCAAAACAGATTCCTTGGCGTAATAACGTATGCCGCGGATGAAAAATAATTAAAAAAATTGGCACGATTATGAGCGTGTTTAAAGAAGAAATTCCGCAGAGAATTTCTTCAATATTTCTTGTTGATAAAAACATACACATGTATATTTATTTAGTCAAATAGAATAATTAATAATGCATTACTTTTTTTACATATAATATTTTACTGAAAAAAAATTCTGATTAAAAACGGACGAATCAGAAAATCTTGGGATTGATCTTAGGATTGATCAGATATTCTGGTTATTATAATATAATTCAATACTTTATAATTATAGTAACCAGAATTCCTATAATATTATAATAACCAGAACATTTGATCAATCCTACACTAGAAAAATTGTTTTGTTCCATGGACCAAAAGTTTGGTTAAAATATACCCAACAAAATTCTTTAGTTACTATAAACAAATATGTTATTTGCTTATATTGTTAAATCATTTTGGTTTAGAGAACAGAACGGAATTATTTAAGGAACAAAACTGTCTTGTTCTTTAAACCAAAATGATTTAACAAAATATAAGCAAGTAACATATTTGTTTACAGCAACTGAACAATTTTTTGGGTATATTTTAACCAAACTTTTGGTTCATTGAACAAAACAGTTTTTCCAGTGTATACAAATATCACATATATACCATTATAATACATATATACAAATGTCACATATATACAATTTATCTAATCTCAAAGAACTTAAACATAAAAAAAAGAACATAAAAAATAAAAATAACACAACACAAAAAATAAAAATTTGCGAGTTATCTCTTAGCCTATTTTTACTTGAAACGTGAAAGAGAAAAACACAGTTGTGCTCAAAATATCAACAGCATTGTGTAAGTTTTAATCACTCCCAAGAATAAATTAAAAATATCGCTACACACTTATCTAAGGTCAAGCGTTCGCGAGCACTGTTATCAATAAATGCAGCGACTCGTATCTCAAGCTACTGTTTTCCCTTTTTTAAATTTGCTGTTATTTCATTCATTTCCTGTACATATTTATCTCCAAGCGTCCGTGCAACGACGCTCAGTAATAACGCACGACAAAAGCACGCTTTTTATTGGTGGAAACGTTTAAAGATGCGTATTATCACGTCGATATTCGTCTCAACGCGCGCATAAAAATCGAGACTTAATCCGAGTTCATCAAATTCAACGCGCATGACTCAATACTGTTCAATATTGATGAATATGCTTTTTTATCAACTGAGTTTTTGTTTGGGGAATCAAGACGGCCTGATCTCTCCACTGCCAGTGATTTGCGGTCGAAGTTACGCGGTAGACGGATTTCGATCTCCGTTGCCGCGACGAGATCGCGGAGTATCATATGGCCGACTTCTATCGATTCGGCTGAAAGTAACAGCGTTTTCCGCGCGTAAAAGTGAGTTAGTGAGCGAACGACCGCTTTCGCATTGGCGATGATTCAAGGGCAACGCGCGGCAAATAGGATAAACCGTTAACATCTCGAATGTATGTCACAAACATTGCTTATTATAAACTTCCGTCAGCGATAATATGTCTAATTTGAAAAAATATGAGAAACTGTTGGCGCCACGGTTTTTTAACAAAATTGCCAGCGGAATCTTTGTGCCAAATCTATTTTTAAACATGTGCTTTGAATTTTGAAGTACATATGTAATTTTTTATTTAGAAATATACATAATATATACTTCTTAAAAAGTAAAGGCTTTTTACACTTTTACTGAAAAGAAATTCTGATTAAAAACGGACGAATCAGAAAAATCTTGCAGGCGTGATCAAATATTCTGGTTATTATGAGTTATAAAGTATTGTAATAACCAGCATTTTTATTATAACAACCAGAATATTTGATCACGCCTGCAAGATTTTCCGATTCGTCCGTTTTTAACCAGATTTTTTTCAGTGTATACGTGAGAATGTTATTGATTTGAAATTAATGTTTTTTTCTGTGTACAACACGCGTGAAATTACAACAATCGGCAGAGAACTAGTGAATCCTCATTGATGTAGTTATGTTCGGAGGAATCCTATTCTTCGTCCGTTGTTGAAGCAAATTTCTGTTGCCGAGTGAAATTTTATAATCTAAATTTAGTTATCGCACGTGTTACACGCGTGCAAGTGTCAAAATTGAATTACGTACACGCTCTCGGCTTATTTATAACTGCGATGATAAATGGTTATCTAGCAATTAATATTTTTTTGCCCACCCCCCTGCGTTTTTCAAACGTAGCAGCGGAATTGCGAATTTATTTACTGACCAGATGACGCGGGATTCAACAGTTCAATGAAAAACACGAGCAAAATGAAAAAGGAATTCGAGTGGCTGCGAGGCATAAACGTGTCGTCCGCGCTCGATCGGAACGAATTAATATTCCATCGCGCTTCGAAGCGCCGGTGTATCGACGCGAAAAATCCGGAAGGCAGATGAAAGCACACGCCCTCCGCCGTATTTGCAAATGAAGTCACGCCGCGAAAACCAGATGCAACGGGCGCGCGAGGCAAGATGCTGCCAAGTCTGAGACGCCGCGCGGTTCAAAGCGACGCTTGTTAACGGAGAAACAGGAATCGGGAGGAATAATTATGGCTGTCTCGGCTGCAATATTACTAGCGTGTTTAGATCGATGCAGCGGTGCATTCACGCGCGTGTTCACGTGGCACGTGCACACACCAAGGCGGCCGAAAGCGAAAAGCCGTCAGCGCTCTTGCGCATTCAGGATATGTCCTTTGAAAATGCTCCGGAGCCTCTGATGAAGCCTAAGCTCAATCTTCCCGTCTAATCGATGAAACGTCGAATGAGAGAAACGTTTCTTCGCGAGACAGCATAGTCAAATGTTTTATTATATAAATCATTTTGCTTATAAATTAAACCGTCAAAGTGATTTACGTGTTTATATAATTTGTTTGACTAAAATCTCTAAAGCTTCTAAATAAATCAGCAGATCTACAAGAAACTAAGGGAAAATAATGATACTTTAAACTATATTAAAATACTGGCACAAACTTGCGGTTTTAAATAAATCATTATCCTTTGAAATTGAATGAATCATTGCCGAATATTGAACGGCGCTCGTATATCATAAGCTGATATTTCTAAAGCACTCGTATAATAAATTTTCTTCGACCACGTTATTTTTATAGATCGAACAGTTAGTTTTAAAACTTTCCATTATTTGCCTTTCTGCTATTCTTTCTTCTTGGCAAAATATTTTCTCACGCTGAGAACAAAATTTCAATTTAATTTATCAGTGAAAGGACAAGTTAAGCTCTTCCTTTGTTTACCAGATTTATAGTGCACGTATATTTAACATAAAAACACGTATTTTTACAGATAACGTGTGTACGATACAAAAATACGAGGTATTATATTTTTTCACCGCGCGGCACACGCAGGCAGGCACGCTACAATAACTTCTCATTTGATCAGTGACATTTCCATAAATAAGATTGACGGAACTTTATCTCCGGGGGAATAATTTCAAGCCACGCAGATTACGCGACCGAACGCGCCGGCATACGTCCGATTCGCGTCCCGTATCTCGCGCATACGGAGCCGGACAAGCCCCCGCGACGGGCAAAAATACACGCCGCGACACCGACAGCGCGTAACACGACGTTTGATCCATCGCCGGACCGGAACTGACAGCCAGATAATCGCGGGGTTGTGATGAATCGCTCGGCGAGTCTTATCAGTTGGCCCCCGCCGCGCCGGTGCGCGCGGCATCGCCTCGTTCGTTCGCGTACGCGTTCGCCGGCTCTCTTCCCCCGGACGAAACACGTCGTCGGAGACCGTCACGTACGAGCTCTCGTTCAGCGCTGCCCCGCCCGGGCCTTTTTCTCTCTCTCTCTCTCTCTCTTTCTCGATTGCAGCAAATCGAAAGTTATTTTTACGTGACGTCGCACGTAACGTGCGGTAACGCGCGACAACACGAAGACGGCCGGCGCTCGATAGCGAAACGAACGACCGTAGGAAATTTGTTGGGTCGTTTAACGGGGGAGGGAGAATCGAATCGGATCGCCGATATCCTACAAAACTCGAAGAAGCAATGCCTTCGTGACCAGAACGCGAGAACGCAGACGGAAAAACGAACTGTACGTAAAGATGGAAAGTTGCTGGCTGGAATAACGAAGGGAGATACTGCAATCGCGGTCAATCGAAATGACGATGGTGTTGAAAAGTTTTATGGCGATACGTGTGATAATTACGGTGACCGTCCGTTCTGTACAGAGGACAGTCCATTTTTGGTCTGAGTTCTTTAGATTTTTTTTTTTTCGGAAAACTCACTTTTGTCCTTTATTTCTGAAAAGTCCTATAAAATGACTTATATTTCAATCTTTATCACATTTGTATAATTTATGTAATGTTTAAGTA
>VBVR01001096.1:0-34839 GCA_011638315.1 Tetramorium parvispinum | reverse complement strand
TGCAATAACTGTTCCACGATAATTCCATCAATTTTATCATCGGAAAGCCATAGCGTTGTCCCATTTGTCCGACAATCTCGATTACTCCCCTGAGTCTTACATTCTGTTGTCCTATTATTTAACTTTTTATTTATCTATTTCTATGTATCTCGTACATTGATTTTCTTTAACACGTTAATTTTATTATCTTAATTTTTGCAGTTAATGTCCTACTTCACCTTTTTTCCGTATATCTATAAAAAGCTCTTTTTAGTCGATGAGCAATTGCTGTTCTGCAAGCTTAGCCAACAAGTTCTCGGAAAATTTCTTTCATTATCGATAAATGGTAGGAGAAATGTAATGAAACGCTTCGGTTTATGCCGTTTCCTTAAAGGCAACGATTAATTTGTTTTCTCTTCTCCTCGTACAAATCCTAAAGCTATTAGATCTAGTGGCCTATAATATTTTTTGAATTCTCGTTCTCTTTTCCTTCTTCGCATAGAATTACGTGATATTTCTCAATCATCCTCTTTTTTATGCTTTTACTAAAAATTAACAATGTATAAGACATATTTTAGTAATTACATTTCGTTTTGTTTGCTGTCTGTACTGTAATTGTTATGGTGTATTTATTCTTAATTACATTAACTTATCAAGTAATTTGTTTCCAAATGTTCTATGTATTGTTCCTAGTTAAATATATGATCTTATCAAAAAATTCTCTTTCAAGCATGCATGAAAGCGATGATCATTATACAGTTTGCCTTCCCTATCGGGCAATAGATCTTAATACGTAATTTGATTGCTTTCATAATTATTAATAAAATTGTTTTTTTTCTCCGGGATTACGAAAATTATTATGCAAGTTCATTAGATCTGCATCTCGTGTTAATAAGGACAATCTCAATTTTCTTATGTAAACAAGTTGTACGGAAAGATCGGAAGAGAGAAACCTACTATCTAATCTCCTATATGACTTCTCGTACGGTCGGCCACTTCGTAATCTCGAGGATTATTTATGAAATTCACTTCGTAACTAACGATAAGAACTGTTACTTCCTTTACTAATAAATGAGGCCCTCGAAATTTGCATCGCGTTACCGCATATCATTAATTCGCAATCTGTGAAAGTTCACTGCGAGATTAAAATGTCTTAAAAAGTTTTGCATACGTTTTTTTCTGTAAAAAAAGACGCTCTTAAAGAAAATCGATTACTTTATTCACTCTCCAATCTCCGAACATGATGCGACATGTTTCGTAAAGATCGATATTTGATTAAATATGCTATATTGTCTAAAATTCTCTCCGTATTTTTAAAATACAGTTAATAATAATATTATTAGTAATTAATAATAATATTATTAATTACTAATTAATAATATTATTATTAATTACTAATTATACAAATCCTAAAGACCGAAACGATGCGGAATATACCTCAGTTAGCGATCTGTGATAGATTGACGTTTATATATCGAAGAGCGTAATAATTGCATTTTGGTATTTGCATATACTCAATGTGCTTACTCTCTTCTTGTTATTGTAACGCGTAAAGGTACTAGGTGTGTGTTTCGCGCTACTTACTGGACGGGAGACCGTGTCTCTTGATTTCTGAATATTAGATTTGAAAAGAAAGTCCCAATATTACAATTAATTATATCTCGTTATCTCAATGAAAACATATTTAAAAAAGAATTAGAATAATTAGTAATTAATAATAATATTATTAATTAATTGTTATTAATTATTAATAACTGTTATTTAAAATTGTTATTAATAATTAAGTTATTAAAAATTGTTATTAATTAATTAATATTATTAATTGTAATATTGGGACTTTCTTTTCAAATCTAATATTCAGAAATCAAGAGACACGGTCTCCCGTAGCGCGAAACACACACCTAGTATCTTTTACGCGTTACAATAACAGGAAGAGAGTAAGCACATTGAGTATATGCAAATACCAAAATGCAATTATTACGCTCTTTGATATACAATAAACGTCAGTCTATTACAGATCGCTAACTGAGATATATTCCGCATCGTTTCGGTCACGTATGCGCATTTATGCTCCCCACTTACCGACGCCGTTGATTAGTATGCATGGCAGAATCAGGTTGAAGACGTAGAACATCGGACGTCGTCGTAAGCGAATCTCATAAGTGATGTCGGGGTACGGCTCGTCGCAGCAGGAGTAATACTCGACGTTTCTGCGAGCGGTAAAGTCCAGGAGATGGAACTCGCCGTTCGCTTGATAATTGCTCACGTCCCCCTGCTCGCTCTGTCTCTCCAGCTCGAGCTGATGCCCGTAAAATTTCCTCGGTGTGAGTTACGAGATGACATTGCGACGTCCGTCGACGCAAGTCGCAATTTTGTCCGCAGAAAGCCGGCGAATTTGCAAGTAGTAAAAATATCAATCGCCCGCAGTTTATTGAACAATTCGTCCTTCCACTAAACACGAGCGGAAACCAACGAATGAGGCTCAAATCGGTTTATCGACTAAAAGTTAGAACTGGCAGCCGACAGGTCGAATGTCTCTCGCTGCGATCCAGATTGTTTTGTTTATCGCGTAATAAATCTGTTTCGTTGAGCTGATACGTGTTTTATTAATAATGACAAATCGTGACATTTATCGTGGTAACGTCGAATGAAAAAAAAATTAGAAAACAGTAATCGGATTTTTAATTAAAGTAGAATTTTACACGAATTGAATAGACACTCTCAATTGAATTTCAATATTCTTTGTTTCATTTTTTTAATAATTTTATCGTAGATTTCGTAACAAGTGACGTGCTACGTCGTTTATCTGTTTATTCAATCGACAATGTCCTCGTTAATTTGAACAAGAACGCGATCGACTTTTTTTTTTATTAAAGCGAAACCTCCTGCCGAAGTTTTTGCCCGAGGAAATTAATGATCAACGCTGAAAATCCGGTCGCACGAAACACGAGAAATGATTAATGCGCGAAGAACTTTGAAAGATTCTCCCGGACAAGTATTTTAAACCGCGATGACGTTCTTTACACGACGAGGAGGAAAACGGCGGCAGCGACGGCACGCAAAGTGTATTCAGTGGGGAGAGATAGAAAATGGGAAAACTCTGTGAAAGATAGGCAGGGTGCTCTCGGCGCAGAGGCGAACCGAACGGCTCTCGTATTGAATTCTTCTCGCGATGCTGGGATTAAGCTCTTCGATCTGCCCGAACCATTTTCACGACTTGACGGGCCGGCGTTTTCGATTCCGCAGCTGTGTTAAGCGTCCCCGAACTTCGAAAAGGCCGATCGGCTTCGCTTCGCCAACAACTGTACAGCTTTTTTTTCTTTCGTTTATTCGCGTCGCACGCACAATTCGTCCTGCACCGAAATACTTTTTGCCATGTACCTTCCATGTAAATCTCGCCGGAAAAAAATTAGCTTCTAAAATATAAAAAGAGACAGGATTATCTGCGATTCTTTCTACAATAATTTCAGGATGTTCTCCTAAATGTGAAATTTAATATCCACAATATTCATTCGTCTTTATCTTTATCGTTCTAATCGATATGGTTTCGCATTTCGCGAAACCATGAACTGTACAATATATACCGATACCACAGTCTTCAGATAATCGATACGGCATCTCACTGAATGATATCTATCGAAACCATAAAATATTCCGCGGTCTTCTAAATGAAGGTGAATATAATATTGCGAGAAATTATGAATGGCTGAATGCAGAAATTAATTCGATTTAAAAAGAAATTTGCAAGATGGACGATCGTACGCCGGCCGACAATCACCTTACTGCATTTTTAAACGATCCTAAAGTTTTATAAGAATCAACGAAAAAAGTCATCTAATTAATCACCTAATATCAGTCACAGATTATCGATAATAGATTAAATATTTATTTATTTAAAACATTTCTTTGGCCCGACAACTTAGCTGAATTTAATTTCTTCAATCATACGGATTAATAAATAGATCTTAAGAATAATCAATTCGTTGTATTTGCACAATCGCCATTCAGTCGAAAAGTTCAGATAAAATCTGTTTTGAAGTACAACTTGAGTTTTATCCTCGCAACCGGAGAAATAATATGTGTATGTTAATAATTTTTACATTTTATACATTTTTTAAAGATTACTTGAGAAGAGAACGATTACGCCTGTAAAGTTATTTTTATAAAAATTTGTCTTTAAATCCAGAAATACATTTTTTCTCATTGATTAAAATTCCAATGATAATCTTTCCTTTTTTAAACATTCTCTCAACTGAAATTAATCGTTATTTTACGCGATTTTAATTCGTCAAATAAACGAAACGCAAAATACAAGCTCATTTATCGACATTAATTTGTAATTTTATCGACATTAAAACGCAAGAAATAAAGAAGCGTATGTATGATATGTAA
Source organism: Tetramorium parvispinum (assembly GCA_011638315.1). Lineage (NCBI taxonomy): Eukaryota > Metazoa > Arthropoda > Insecta > Hymenoptera > Formicidae > Tetramorium > Tetramorium parvispinum. The sequence continues at coordinate 30,468 of VBVR01001096.1, read as the reverse complement.
AATATTTTATGACTATTTTGTTGATGTATATTTTTGTGGCATATAACACATATTATATGCAAACAGAAGGCCAGAAATACGCGAACAAGCAACGGCATAAATTGCTCCGTGTATCATCGTATTATTTCTCAAAACACAATTGTATCTCATATAGTATATTACAGTATACTATTATTAAATTGCAGAATTAAAAATGTTACATATTTCGTGCGGCAAAAGTGTTTGATGTACGGCCTTGGTGTTCATGCAGTGACAAGGTCGCATTATATTCTCGCGGCGAGACTCAAGCGAGCAGGTAGCGGCACGAGCCGCTCCGTACATTGTTGTATTATCCATCGAAATATGATTATACTATATGATATATGATTATTTTTTGCGAGCAATTAGTTATTATTCTCCATTGCGCCAATTATGCGAAATGTCGAATGAATTATAGCTTTGTTATATATAATTTCTTTATATGTTATATTTTTATACACGATACACAATAATAAAGTGCGCGTGATTAACAAAATTTACTTATTTAATCAAAATATTAATTCTCTCAAAATAACTGTTCATATATTTCAAGATATAAAATTTTTTCTTATCTTATTCATCAAATTTTATTATCGCACACGTATTCTCATATCTTAATCGCGTTTACCCGAGTTAACCCGAGGTTCAAGTTACACTTATAATTAGGAACTTAAATACGTTATCCAAATATCCAAGTTGATTGCGATAGAAGACGCATTCGCGCGCAATGCAAATTTTGCACATTTTCACAATTTACATCGTTGAATAATTTGTTCCAATGGAACGTACTTCGAACTTCACTTTTTTTAAGAGGAAAAATTTTAACACGTAGCGCACTGACCTGTTCTATTAAAAATCGGATATTCAATTATGCAAACGTGAAACTTTGATAATTTGCATCCGAGCGAATGAAGATCCAAATGCGAGATAAAATGCAGAGCATAGAATGTGAAACTTACTTGGAACCCGTCGTATGTCCAGGAGGCCCATTTCAGAGCACATCGTTGCTCGTCAAAGGGAAAGAACTCTACATTTATGTCGCAGCTGCTGCGAAAGATACCGTGGCTTAGCCAGACTACCTCGCCCGTGTGACTGACGATCACGTTTGTATTGATGACCGCTGAACTATATTGTGGATCCGCACTGTAACCAGAAAATTGAAACCGCAACGAGATATAGCCCCTTTTTTTTCTTTCGATCCGCTTTATATCTTTGAACTCTCAGTTTCTCTATTTAAGAAATTATTTTATTCGAGCAATTTAAGAAATTATATTTCATCTTCTCTGCAATGCTTTTAAATTTATCCTAAATTATTTTTGTCTCTCGTCTTAATTTTTCTCTTCTGTTTTTAATTATTATTCTACTTACACTTAAAAGTATTACTTTCCAAAATTACTCGCGCATTTCTCTTTTCATATTTTGTTCTGTGAATCATCTCCAATCTCTACTTTATGCGTACCGCCGCAAAGTATCCCGCAAGGAATCGAGAGAAGTTTTCGAGAGAATAGCAGCCTAGAGAGCTCAAGAGAATGTATGAATCATTACTCCAATTTATAGAATTTTGTTTAATGTCCTAAAACAAAAAACCACCGCTGATTGAATATACAAACTATCTCCTTGCGGTATACACTTTCAAATCGTAGTGGCGTTGCAGAGTTCACGAAAAAGCTTATTCCCCAATTTAAGATAAGTGCTCACTTGTTATACAAAATCGTGTCAGGTCGCCAGACACGATTGTACGGAACGCGGATTACTCGAATTCCAGCAAATTCCGAGGCATTCCATTTCAAGTGATGATCGGTCCAAATCTGCGTAACCCAACAGTTGGTCGTGAGTATTTGGTTCTTTTCATCCTGGAATAAATAATATAAACCGTAAGACGTGCCGAAATTTAAAGCAAAATGATCTTTGTACAAGCAGTAATATAAATTCGTTTATATGTAAATATAAATATAGGGTGCAGATTATTTTGTTTTAATGCGAGATTTAATTTATTTTGCCGACAGAATGTGCTTCTCTCATTTATTTATGGAAGTATGGAATCTTTTCGCGAAACACGATTTAGTTGTAGAAATAAATTAAATTAATTTATTTAGTTAATCAGTAGCATATTTCTGTAACGGAAGATTCTTCCAGGATTATAATTTAATAATGTGTAACTAGTTTATCGTAAATTATTTAATTGGTTACGTTTAAAAAGACCGCTCTTTAAAAGAAAATCGTTGAAACTGACCTGTGTGATTAATTGGAGTACATATATATCAACGAAACAAATTGTCGACGATATGGACGACAAACAACAGGCTATACATCTTTCTAGTTATAAAAAAAATGAGCAATTCCTCACAAAATCCGAAACAGTTTTAAAAGCACGTTGTGTAGTGATATTAATCTCGTGATTAATTTTAATAAAATCAACGCTTTAATATCAAATAAAAATAAACAAAAATAATATCAAATAAAACACTACAAATAAATTAAGATATAAAGTAAAATATTTTAAAATAAATTATTTTCAAAAATTTCGACAATTTTAAGTATAAAACTAGAATAAAAATAGAATTGAATGAAAGTATAAAGTCTATGAAAAATATAAAATTGTTTACTTTATATTAATAATATTCTATGTAGATATTTTAAATAATTAGATCATATTCTCTTATTTTAATCATTCGTCAGATTGAAGAAAACGTATAGTTCCTTCCATAGAAACATTAATCTGTAACAATACTTTGTAAGATCAGTCCACGACAACGCGTACAATTTACTTATCTTATGTTATCCATATTATACATATTATATCTATATAGCTGATGTAAAATGTCTGTTCATATATAATTTGCTTTGATAATCTAGTACAATTCATTGTTTTTTTGTTAAACACAATACACTGTTATGTGTCTCTGGATCTCCTTTCGAATCTCGACAAGCTGGACGGTGTTTCGAGTACAATTGTAAGTCATTATAAATCCAATATATCTTTCCGCTCCGAGGAAAATGAAACGTCAAACGTTACTTTTGCCTAGATTTTTTCTTAGTTTTGCTAGCAATATAAGACACTTAATTAACGTCAATTGCAAAATTATATGAAGCAGTTTCGCGGCATTTAATTGGCCCCCGCAAGCGTGCGAAACCCGGAACCTCTGACGAATTCCGCGGCGAACATTATCTTGACAGAGATTGACGTTTAATCGATGCAAAAATTCTGTATAATTAGATCTCATTATTTTGTACGCAAAACATAAATATTCAAAGGTTCCGGAATGTGCTGTGTTCCTCAAGACCTTTATTCGACTACCAACTCGCTCTAACCTTGTGAACTTCTGAGAAGTCATCTGCGCTTGACATCTCAAGATTGGATTCCTTTAATTCGACGATTAGAGTAACGCTGGTAACATTGATACATATATATTTTTAAATCGCGATTGTTAAAACAGTTGCTTCGGTAAATAAGCATTAAAACTATATTTATTATAATAATCTTTAATTATAATTATTACATATTAATTATTGTAATTCATTTATTCTCTTTTAGAAATGAGGAGAAGCAATGTTTTGAATTATTATAGATTTGCAAGTTACAATTATTCACTAAAAATCTTATTAGACTTTTAATATTTTTCTTTCCATTTAATAAAATGAAAGAGATTATTTAATAATTCTTTCATAAACAATTTAAAATTTTACCCGAGTTACTGCTGTAATGATAAAAGAAGATGGATATACGGATTAATATAGTCTCCGCGAAGGAGCTATATTACTCTCACTTAATGTTTAACATCCATCTCCGTGTATCATCTCGAGACCAGATACTATGGAAAATCAACGGAATCCAATAGCCCATGATATAACGAAGATACTACCGTGAGACTATATATAATGTTTCAATTGAATGGGAGGATTTAGATATGTTGAGAATTTAAGCGGTAGGAATTTGTAATTGATTATTGTTTGACGAACAATCGCTATTTCATGAATTCAAAGTTGTAGCTGTCCGTATAAAAATGTATAGTTCTCGAATAAGATAAACACAAATTATTAATTGCAATTTGATAATGGATCATTCGAACGATTTATAGTGATATGTGCAACGTTTAAAGTTGCTTTCTATAAAATTCTGTTCCGCAAAACTATACAAATAGTAATAAAAATTCTATATTTAATATAACGATAAATCTTTCCGAAAGAGAAGAAATAGGATTTGAACAAATCTTTCGGTTATTATTCAATTATCTCATTGTCTGTTTCATGAGCAGCGTCTCGAAAGATTAGGTTTCTGATAGATTAGGCGATTAACGAGATTCGACAGGAAGACATTACACATTTTCATCAATTACATTTTCATCAATATTATCAAACGGAAAAAAACGGGAAAGAGAGAGAGGAGAGACGAGCGGGATGATCGACCGTATATTGCGCGATAGATGTAACGAGCTCTCGTTAGACAGGTCTCAGGCCTCCCTGGGGTGACCGGTTAGTTACGTTGCGCTAAAGGTTGCTCTCGTTACCGCCATACGCGAAACAAATGTCTGAAACTTTCCCACCGCCTTACTTATTCTCACGCCAATTTATCTCACGTATCTCCGATTACCATCGGGGATCCCGTCACGGTCGCGGTGTTTCCATTTTCGTTACGATACGCATTTCTCTCAATTTTACCTTGTGTTCCGTGATAAATCTAAAGACTCGAAAATCTCGTGAGATAGAAGGAAATCAGATAAAAGGGAAGCTTATATAAAATTGATAAAAATTAGTAACTTGACTTAGTGTTAGTAATTTTTCATATAGAATGAGTATAATTATATTTATTGCAGGCTATATGTCGTCACTAGAAAACAGTGGATAATAATATTATTATATCAGTTTTACATGGGTCTTCAAATAAAAATATAATAAAAATCGTTTATCCTTTAAAAACAGTGACAGTAAATTCAAACGTTATTTCTACTGTTTGTTTTAGTGAGAATTTTTTTTCACTCGCCAGTAGGAATTTATTTTATTAAAGATTAAATCCGTTTACTGAGAATTCTGTTTGAATTATAAAGCGCTGAGAAAAGTCGATAACAAAAAATTCGTAGACGCGATTGCAAGTATCGTTAAAAATCGAACAATTATGCGTTTTCACATTTTCTCTTTTTTTTTTTGTTCTGTAAAATTCGTCAAGAGCAGACGTCTTTTTCCGATTGTTTACATCACGTGTCATCGTTATCTCGTTTATACAAGAAAATATTTTTTTCATATGCTTATTTTTATTATGCTAATACAAATTAAGAGTATAATGTAAGAGTATAATATAGTCTCAGCAAGATTCTGCGAATGTATATACAATTTCGATAAAAAAAATAGTAGACTGCGAAAGAATATGAAAACAATTTTTGCAGAAATCCCATGCGTTTTCGCTCGACATCGTTTTTAGCGAGAGATTTCATGTAGCCAACAGTTCACTTCTTCAATACATTTCGATTGTCGTTGAACTGTAAGGATTTCGAGAAATATGGTGGAATTTCTACTGATATTTCTATTTTACAATGGTCGTCAATATTTTATTGCCGAAAAAATATATATGGGACAATATAATATTTTATATATGTTGCTAATTCAATAGAAATATAATACGGTCTGTAATTTGAAGCAAAAGCATTTCACACAACTTATAGATAAGATATACATATTATTAGATTTAAATTTTATTTAAAGAATTTATTTAAAGAAAAATTTTTAATAATTTACAAAAATACATATGTATATGAGTCTTAAATGAAAGAAATTTGTTCGGAAATATCAAATTTATAATCATCATGCACTTATATAAAATATTGTTATTATGTAAAATTATAAAAATTAAATATAATTTTCTGAAAAAAAATTTACAAAATTTATAATTTAAAAGAGATATGGAAGAGTAAATTATATAAATTAATTTTTATAATCTAAATGTCATATAAAAATATTTTTTTAATAGTTTTAGAAGCAAAACATTTTTCAAAAATGAAATTAAACATTGATCACAATATTTTGTTTCAAGCAGCAAATATATTCTAAGAAAACATTAAAATCCAAATCAGATAAGAGTAGAACTCACGCTCTTTCTTTCTCACATTGTATATTAATGTTTAAGATTATATGTTTCAAATACTCACGACGTCGATAATATGATGAAGAGACAGTCCAAAAACCACAACCAGAGGCTGGGACGAATTTTTAGCTGGCCTCACACCGGCATCATATCCATCCAGCAAGTACTTCGTCAGTCTGTATTCGTGCTCGTCACAAACACCTAAATTTATTAAATTTTTATTTTTATTAAATCACAACTTAAATTAAAACATTAAAAAATATATATTCGATTGAATTTTTTTCTTTTATTAAAAAAAAGATAATTGTATTGATGGACTCAGCTAGAGAAACAAAATCAATGCAACAATGTCAATTAATTTATATATATATATTATCATAATAAAATTATTTATTAGTAAAACAGATAAAATACAAACAGATATTTATACGATAAATACCTATATGTATATTTATCTTTATAAACTTATACAAATAGAATAGCATATATTATAACAAACATTTTCATTTTATTAAAGGAGATAAATCTATGGGCTGCAAATGGAGAAATTTCATAGATTTAACTGTACTTATTTTTAGTTTTTCATATCCAATTTAACATTCGTTATTTATTCGTTATTCTAAGATATATTGATTACTCATGAATATTGAAATAATACAATGCCCTTTAGCCTATTCGCTAGAAAAATTTCGATATTCCTCTCTTTCGACGCTTTTAATAATCGTTGTTTTTATCACTGGATATTGTCAATAATTTGAAGAAAAACTCAACAGTGTAAATAAGAGTTATAAATAAATTAAACTACATAGAATTTTACAAGTACGAATATAGTGTGAATAATTGCGTGACGACACGTATGTGCGAATCTAATATTATATGTTACCATTATTATCAATAATTTCAAATTGCAACTCTCAATGTAATATCACGTGAAAAGAACAAAATGTCCGCATAAAGAATCACTTCGCCGTCTAATCGCGACACAAGTGATATCCGAAAGAAGAAAACACGATGAAAAATCACTCAGAACAGAGGATGGCGCAAGGCCGAGCGCGAGAAGCGGCGCAAAGTCCTGGGAAGCGGCCCCGCAAAAACGACTTAAGAGATTCCTTTCGCCGGGCCCTTCTCTCTGATCACGGCTCTGATCCGTTTCGTTACGTGGATGTTCGTCCATTATAGTGATCAGCTACATGATCAGTAACGTCAGTCCACCTCCCCATTGAAGCGACCATTGTGCCATGAAGCGTGGTGAAACCTGTCAGAGGATCGAGGTAATCTCAGCCCGAAGTAAGAAAGATAGGAAGCTACTACGAGAAAGATAAGTGATACTCGTCGCGAGGATACTGTTCGTAATTAGGAAAGTGAGTCCTTAAGGTCCTATCGAACTGTAAACGCCGTGTCTTCAAACGATGGTGAGTGCCGTCATTTAAACGATTAAAGTATAATTATCGGCAGTTTTGCTGATACACAAGACATTCCGTGTTTAGATTATTTTTCAAAAATAAATCTGCTTCAAAAATAAATTATTTTTCAAAAATAAATAAACAAAATGGCTTTATAAATTTTATCAATTTATAAAGTCATTTTGTTCTTGTAAAAAAAATTTAGTCTATTAAAATTTTTCAGCAATTTAAAATAATTTATAAAGTATAAAATTAAATATCTATTTTTCGAAAATATCATTTAAATATCTTTTGAATAACACTTTCAGTAAAATATATGATAAAACTTTATAATTTCTCATATAAACTATTACATGAAAAAACATTAGCGAAAGTTACTAGAAATAGAGAATCGTACATAAGATTAAAATTTACTAATATAAATCTTTATTTTTCCGATCAAATAAATTTTACATTTCGTTCTTGTTATTAATGTGACGTGTCGTTTCCTTCCACGATTCGTAAAGCAAATCTCAAAAATACTCAAAAATTTAACAATATATTTCTCAAGAAAAGTAAAAATGATGGATTTAGTCCTGTGATTGAAATTTAATTCTGTTTTCGTTCTTTCGATTATTATTAAGCAACTGTGAATAATTTCAATATATGTCACAACGTTTTAATGCCTCGTTTTCGTGGCACGTAATTCGAATCTTTTATCCGCGCGTTATAGCGAAATGATCCCACAAGGTTCGCGGAGATCGAGAATATCGGCCCGTCACCATCGTCGGGAAACGTAAATCGAAAAATTTCACAGATTTATAATGAGATCGTATGTCAGATGTCGATACTGTATAAGCTGCAGAATATCTCGCGGGATCTCGACCGGCTGACATCGAATTTCTTCGGGCAGAGCGGTTCATCGCACGAAGACATCCGTCTGGAGATTATCCCCCCAGAATATGAAGATGTTCGATTATCCGAACACCCGGAGCAAGAGCGAAATTTCAACATCGCGGAACAATCGGCAGAATAACATATGACAGAATAACAAAATCTCGGCAGTACAACATAAAATAAACAGATCTATTGAAAGAGATTTATTTTTCTAATCTAGTAATTATTTGCAATATTTTGCTAAATTCACTTAAATATTATATGCATAATTGACTACAAACAATTAGTATTAATTTAATAAGATATCTCTCTCTCTAAAATGTCTCTTTTGTCAATAATGATAGGACTATTGTTTTCTTCTCACGATCTGTTCAAATGCTTCGTCGTATCGGATTTCATAAAAAAACATTTACTTTCTTGCAGACGTTTAACCACATATCTATGTGGACAAAATTTGTAAGTGACGAGGAAATAATTGCTTATAACGACCCGTCGAAACCGCTAAAACCTCAGTACACCGATTTGCTAAATGCATTCACAGGCCTCGATTCCGACGAATATGCAAATTCCACCGATGTCCCGATCACCGAATTTCGTGGCATAGAGGAAGCGTCAAATGGCCCCTTGACGCGATTGATTCGCAAACGTTTACACTATTAGATACGACGCAAACATACCGTAACGAAGTCCGGTTAAGATCGAAACCCACATCGTGGACCAAGTGAAACTTTTGGCTCTTCCACACGTCTGGTCAAGTAATTGTAACCCGTTTATTAAACCAATTTACTTTCATGCATTAAAAAAAAATATTTTAATTAAGTCATAGATATCATTAAATATAATTAAACCATTACATAATTTAGCCTAAAACTAGCTGAAAAGATTATTTAAAATAAACTTTAGAATAATATCGTTAAATTTACTGAAAAAAAATTCTGGTTAAAAACAGATGAGTCAGAAAAATCTTGTAGGGTTGATCAAATATTCTGATTATTATAATAGGAATTCTGCTTATTATAAGTTATAAAGTATAGAGTTCTATTATAGTAAACAGAATTTCTACAATAATAACCAGAATATTTGATCACGCCTACAAAATTTTCTGATTCGTCCGTTTTTAACCAGAATTTTTTTACAGTGTTGGAAAGAAAATTAAAATTAAAAACGATTCAAGAATTAAGAGAATGGCACCGTTGTTCAGTACAACTTCAATCGGAAAGCAACGTTATTGTGTCACTAAAAGCTGCAATTCAACATTAAAAGTTTCGCGAACCTTCCTCTTATATCTAGCTCAAATTATGCCGATAAAAGTAAATTTACAGGATTCTACTTGAATACGTTCGCCGACTGTGCCCTCGCAATTGACTTTCACGCCATAACGAATAGAATTTTCTACTGAGCCACGGGTAATTTAGAATTTATGCGATCGCACACAGATTCGTGATAAGTATTCATTTACGCATTCATTAAATTGACTCGGCTGATCTTTCGAGGATATACTTTTAGGGATAATCCTGCGAGTTAATACGAGCGCGAGGCGAATCGTCGGCTCACCATGGCCAAATCCTTGAAAATTTCACGGTCGAGGGGAGATGTAATAAAATTCGCGAAATCGAGTTCGCGTTGTCCCGTGTCGAGGACGATCTTCCTAAAAATGGTTCGCAATTTGTTGACGTTTCAGCCTTGGGGGATTTGATCGCGTCGCTAATTTACATCTCAGACGTCTTTGATATCAGCGGTTGTGTAGTTGTTTGCCCCGGCGGGCAAAAGCTATGACGAGCTTTGTGACGCCCGACAATATCTAAACAATTCGGAAACGCGCTGCTTGGGCACCGCGGGGTGGAGGGGGGGGGGAGAGGGCAAACCTTGGAACTTTATTGACGACGGCCTACATCTTTCTCAGCTTCCGAGATTATCGGGCATTATAGGATAAAGGGCAAATAATCGAGTTCCCGAGGACGTCTCAAAGATGACAGGTATCAATAAGCCGATTTCTCGAAACGAGATAATCATTATCATCCCTGTACAGTGCTTGTGCTTATTTCATGTACGTGAAATTTCCTACGTCAAGTGTGAATTTAGTATTGAGCAAAATTTTTTGCTGTGACTAAGACTTTATGCAAATTTATTAAAAAATTTGTTTTCGTGATACAACTGAACTTCTTAAATCTGTTTCTCGAAAAAATGTCAATTTTCAATATTTTCTTAATTTTGTAAAATATATATACGAAATATTATCTATAAATCGTGTAGTTAAATTTCTTTTGAACAGAAGTGGAGATAATAAAAACAAAATTATTAGCTCTCTCAAACTTGAAGACATTGTTACTTTTATTGTTATTACAGAAATTAATGAAAAAGTTTTAGAATTATTTGAAAATGCATTTGCAAATGTTTCAATTGTTTAAAAGAAAATCCATTTAATTTCAAACATTTTAATTATTAATAATTAAAACATTAATTATAAATAATTAACATTTTAATTATTAAATTTAATTATTCAAAAATTAAATATATTAATAATAAATAAATATATAAAATAATTATTGCAAAATTTAATTGTATAAGAACATTTCTAGAAAAACATTCTAGCTTCTTATTGATTGACGGATAAAATTTTATTACTTATCAGCTTTAAATTCCTAATTCACGGAAACTTTTTAACCCTTAGTCGCAGGGTTAACTCACGCATGTTAATATTTAAACAATTGCCAACAAAACATGGAGCGGAAATAATTCCAGTCACGAATTCGCGTGGATACTTTGCGTGAATTGTGCGACAAGTGAAGATCGCGCGCCAGCACTCACCATTCCCGAAGGCGATGACCAGAAGAAGCCCGTATCGAAGGAACGGGACGACAGACGGCGACATGGAATTGAGGGCCTGCTCGTGACCGCGCGACCGCCTACGTACGACTGGTACGACGGCGGTTTTCAACCACCGTGCCATTTCGCCCCTGAATCCCGCGCTATCCCTACCAGAGAACGCGCGGGTTCCCGAAGGAAATTCGCGCAGGCGTTCGTCGGAACGACGCGGAATCGCGAATTCACGCGAATCCGGACGCGAAATCCGTCCGGACACGCGAAAATCTCTTGTTCTCGTGATCTTCGCTCGGATGGCGAGAGCGCCAAACTAACGGCACATCGATACATCGATATATCGATATATTTTCTCTCGGAAAACTCACACGGATATTTTATTTTTAAATCGATAGGAAGAACTAAATCATAAAACATGCGTTTTATTTTCAATAATCATTTATTAATCGTTTCGTCGATTACGAAGGAAGATGAATTAAAATCATTTTGCGTTTTGCAAGCATGCATCGCGCATATTTAGATTTTCATTCATCGTTCGAAATCGAAGAGAAAATATATTTTTCTGCGATTTTGACGGAATTGATTTAAATGTGGGAAAATAGATCATTATAATTAAGTTTCTTTAAAAATGTATATATATAAAAAAACATCTTTTACATGTATTTCACATATACTATGCTAAAAGTATTCTCGTTTTATAACTGTAAATTTTCAATAAAATTTTCTCGGCAAATCTCTGTAAATTCAGAAAAAAGTAAAAAAGATTTCAGAAAATTGCAATTTCTGTAAATCTTACATCAAAAAGTCCCAATATTATATAAATCTTACATAATATTTAAATCCCAATTTTATACAATTTTTCAATAAAATTTATTGTTAAATATATTTAATTTAATAACTATTTTATTAGTAATATAAATATAATATATTACGCAAAATTTTGTATTTTTAAAATAATTGGGTTTAACCGAGACTGATTTATTGCACATTTCTACGCAATTTTATATACACTGCACCTGCCATGCAATTAATCTACACATTAATTTCAATGATGTTAAGAAATGAAAGTATTTAATGTCATCGTCGTTACAATAAATTACAAAATTTACGTTGTTATGGAATACAAACAATTCATTATCATTACGCAGTGCATTAAATTATGAAAACAATAAATAGCACGTATGACTTTTGAAGCAGGATATATGTATATATTTTTACAACCAATCTTGAAACAAACTTTTTACAAATATGCGAACGATGAAAGTGTTTGTTAATAAATAGATTGCAGGGGTGATATAAGTCGTTGATCTCAAAAATTGACAATTCATCCGAACGTCATTTTCTCGTCGACGCCATATCAAAGAGAGTAATATTTATCGTCGTTCTGATTAAAAAATTAGGTTTACAATTTCTCTATAAACTTCCGCTATATTACATTCTGGCACTTGAGATTAGTGATACGAGATAATCGAATATCCTGAGAATATTGTCTGTACGTGTTTTAAATCATACTAGAGAATATATACTATTATAAATATTCTCGAAATATATATCAATATATAGATATTCTTATTTTAATATTCTCAGGATATACCTCAAAGGCCCAGAGAATTCCCTCGGGACATTCTCCTTCTCGGAGTACCTACTTCCGAGAATATTTCCTTACAATGTCGGCTGCTCGAGATCCTCGATACCAGCGACGTTGGTGACTGGACGTTCCAGCTATTATATCAGCTGGAGAATCCAGGGTTAGTATGCTCTATGACACAACGTCGGCAATAACGTTTGACCGCGCGGTAGCCGACCCACGTGACCCTGGAGCATTCGCCGATGTTGAGCTGCCGCAGACCTCGAACGTAATAGGCCAACGCCTCGAGACCGGCGTCGGTGATCCTCTCGCATCCGCACAGGGACAGCTTCTTCAGGTTCGGACATCCGGTGGAGAGTGCCTCCAGGGTCGCGTCGCCGATGTCGCACTTGCCTATGTCGAGGGCGCGCATACGCGGGCAGCCGCGCGCCAGGGCGATGGTCGCGCTGTCGCTGAGCGCCTCGCAGCCGCGGGCGTTTAGATAGCGCAACTTGTAGCAGTGACGAGCGACGACCAGCAGACCGGCGTCGGACACGCGGTCGCACTTGCCTACGGAGAAGTAGCGAAGAGACGGGCCGAGACGCGCCGCCAGCTCGCGCACCCCGAAGTCCGTAACTTTCACGCAATCGGACACCGACAGTTGACGTAAGCTGGCGCAGTAGGAGGCGATGGCGACCAGGCTGGCGTCGGTGATGCGGCCGCACCTACGTAGATAGAGGCATCCTAGGTGCGGCATGCGCGATAGGCTCAGCACCAAACCGGAATCCTCGACGCCGTGGCAGTCGCTGAGATCGAGCGACTGCAGCTGTAAGATGGTAGTGCGACCGCAGGCGCGGGTAACGTTAGGGCAACCGGTCAGATCGAGCTCTCTGAGATGGGCGCAGCTGTCCAGCACGGTGGTGACGTTGGCGTCGGTGACTCGACGCGAATGTCGCAACACCAGGGAGGTCAGATTAAGGTACGGCAGCTGAGCGAAAATGCCGGGCAGTCCAGTAGCGCCTTCCAGGAGCAGACGACGGACACACGTGTGGCAGCCGCGGCGTGTCAGGGCGTTCAACGCCGCGGTGGCGTTCTGCGGGTAGCGCACCTCGACCTCCCGCCAGAGCGCCGGGTGCCACGCGATCTCCCAGAGACGCCGACAGGTCTGCGCCAAGGAGCAGCGGTCGCGGGTATCAAGCCAGCTAAAAATCCTCAGCAGCAGATTATCGTCGAGTTGGCAGAGGTCACTGACCGCGACGTGGTGTACCAGATGGTGCTTGGGCTGCGATAGCTGTTGCTGCTGCTGCTGTTGGCGAGTCGGCGTGCTGGACACGCACGGGGTGGACGAGGACGACGATGACGTGGTACGACAGGCATTGTTGTCGAGGGTGTGGTAGCCCAAGTCGATGGTGTCCGCACCTGGTCGGTAAACACAGATCTTCTGCGACGAGTAGCTTCCTCCCCGCTCAGAGCCGCTCTGCTCCCCGAAGCTGGGAAAGAAGAGTGGGCATGATCCTTCCATTCCATGCTCCGTTCTGCAAGTTAGAAGTTCATTTCAAAATGCAATTGTGCTTCTTCATATTTAAGCAAAGATTAAAATTATTTGGATTATCTGGGATTCGACGCAAGATTTTTACTTTTCAATCTTGAAACAATAAATAATAGTTAATATTTAATAATAAATATAAATATATATATATTTATATAACTTATATTTATATTTTATATAACTTATATTTAAACATAGATTTCTTTACCTGGATTTGCTCAATTAAAATATTTATAGGGATAAATTTTAATTTAATTTAATTAATTAAAATTGAACAAGTATTCAAGATTGGCAAATCTAAATTATAATAAAGACTGCTTTCGAATTTATATCAAAGAAAAAAATTTCAATTACTTAATTATTAACTTATGTCGATGAAGACATATGTCATGACATAAATTTACGGAGATTATTCTTAGGATTTACAGAAGCAAGTATAAAACTGTCACAATTCCACGTGTCTCAACTTGAACTTTCGTACTGTTTCAACGATAAATTCCGATATTCATTTTCGAAAAAAATTTCGCTACTGCGAATCTCGAATTTTGCGCGGCCGTCCGTATTTACAGGGCACGAGTTATGGCGTAGGGAGGGGCCTTATCGGCGCGTCCATTTGCGACGCGTTGCGACCGTTTACGGGCTCCGACGTGCGAATTTCACAACTCACAAACAGGATGCCGGACGGGAGAGTCAGCGACCGTGCGTGACATCACCGAGCAATATCGATCTATTCGCCACCATCTCCATGTTGATCCCGCATTCCAACTCTCGAAGCAGCTGCGGGGCCCGAGCGCGTTTTACTCGGGCGGGGGGGAGCGACGGACCGCGCGGAACGAGATCCGTACGATCGCGCTTATCCTGGAATTCGTTCAGTCGCCCGTGCGGCCGCCGAGAAACGTGCGCAATCGTGTTTTCGTGGACGCGGAACAGAAATCCGACATATGACAGGCCCCCGACACACTTATGGGGCCCCAACACTGCCCAATATGTAGGATCATCCCCCCCTCTCCCGTTGGCACGATCGCAGCCCCACTCCAACTCGATCAACCGGGATTTCTAGCGGGATAAAAGACGCGTCGCGAAAGGCGCCTCACCTCATTGGAGATGCAGAATTAGACCCAAAGTGCGAAAAAATTTGTCAAATTTCACACGAATGTACGAACAAATTTCTGTAGACAGAAAAAACTGAAACATTCGTTTACGTATCAAACGTGAAGCAAACGTAAGAAATAATAATAAAATATCTAATCGTCGTGCATATAATTGCAGATTTGGACAAACGGACAAAACGGCGACTCTGTTATATTTTATTTAATAGAAAGCAGAAATCCTATTCGCTTTCATGATTTTTATACAATTTTGAATGCAACAATTGGAACATTTCTTCCATTTTTATATCCATTTTTTAACCTGTTATAGTTTATTTCTGCACATTATCTTTTGTTTATTTTTTCTATAACTATAATATGGCACATCTATTTAAATTCTATTTTTTTTATCCGTTCAAAGCTAGCATTATTTCGCTTTTTTTTTTTAAATACACAATTTATATATAGAAATAATAGGAATAGATTTATGAACGATTTTCATTGCAGAATTCGTACATCACGTGACCTCTACCTCTCTAGTGCAGTGCACTTTTTGCACAAACATAACCTCGCTATATCCATTCGGCAGCGCACGTAAACAAAACAGCAATGAGATTCCTTAATAATGCGCTAATCATAAGTATATAATTTACAGAAAGTGGAATAGGTAAGAGGAAAATGTCTCGATAGAGACACGATCTGTAAAGAAGACAGAATTCTTGATAGAATGAATTCGTTGATCTGCCAACTATTGAGGATGGACAATGGGAAACGTCCATGTAACAGCATGTAACATACAAGAAGAAGATATCGACAGCCCAGGAAATAGAAGCATATGAAATAAAACACGACGAATATCCAATGGCCCATTTTTTTAAATCAATATTGATTAATGCGTTTGATTCTTGAAATAATGAAATGCAAAATTTCTGTTAAGTTTCAGAAAATTAATGTTAAATTATGAAAACTGAAAATTTTATCAATACGAATCTCTAGTTGCGGCTCCAAATTCTTTTCTTATTCTGTTGATATTATTAAATTATTCTTATATAACAAGATTTTCTGTATTTAGTGTACATATTTATGATATATTTATATGAATATATTTTAGTACATACATATTTATAAAAAAATTATGCTACATATTTCATAATGAAATAAAAATAACGTTTAGTATTTTAGTGCGTACAGTGTGTAAGCTATATGTATAGAAACATTCAGTTCTAAGAAAATTATTTTAATTAGTTGAAAATGAGAAAATGTATATGAATTAAGTTTTAAAAATGTAAATATATATACGGTTTAGATATTTTTACCAAACAAACATTGCCTCCAAGCTTTCCGATTTTTAGCTAAAAAAATATAAATCTGGGACCGATATTCATAATCCGTTCTGATTTCAATACCATTTCAAGTAATATATCTTAAGATGCTGTGGCTCTGTGATTGGTTTAGAACAACTTAAAACTGTACTTAAGATAATCTTAAAAATAGGAACATATAATCACATTGAGCAAGAAGAAGATAAGATAAGATAGGCTTTCGACCTAAGTTTTTATTTTTTAATAAAAATATTTTATGTTTCCTGTAGATTATTTTGCCTCATATCACAAACGACTATTTGGAAATAAAAGATTTTTCCTACTTAAATATAAAACATAATTATATTTGTTTCATTTGTCACGTAGGTCGTAGATTATAGAAAAGCTTAAAAGAGTGCGTTATAGATTTTTACATAATTACACAATTTAGCGCAACTATTCGCGTAAAATCTATCGTCGGCGAGATAACGATTTCTCACGTTCGTAATTGGCGCGGTTTATGTCGCGTGGCGCCAACGAACGGAAATTAAATCCAGCCTATCAGAAACGCCGTTCCGTCGCCGCAGTCGCACGGCCCTCATGATCGGTGCATATATGTATCGCACCTAATGCTCTCGGGAACGAATTATGGCATTGTCTTTTATCAGAGCCAAAGCACTGCAGCACGGAAATTCGCACTTGCGCCTCTTCGCCAGCGTATCGACCATGAAGGTAATCCCGCCTCGTCAATTAACGCGGCGCGTTCGCGCCTCGAAGTAGCGAGACGCGAAATTCCTGTCGGGTCTCGCGGGGAGCGAGAAAATCCAACAAGCGTGATCCGCGACACGATGCGACCCGACGTCGTGTTACACGTACGGGATATCTCGGGCGAGTTATCGGGCCTCCGTCCCGTCGACGTCGACGATCGAACGTCGACGGCGATTCGATCCCGAATTCTCGGATGCGTTTCCTCGTTGATGACCTCATTACCGTAGTCGCTCGCACATTCCTGACATACTCGTCCGCCTTTTTTTTCGCAGACGGGATTGGTACTGGGTGTTTACGAAACAGAGAGCGAGGACAACGTCGTGCTCACCCCTACGGCGGCCAAGTACAATGAGCTAGTGAACGGCAAGCTGCTGAAGAACATCCTGCTGTAAGTCTCGATTACCCGCTACTTATCACCGCTGTAAAATCTCTTTTGTGCATCCTCGCGATTTTTAGAAACGGCATTCACACCGCAGCGCGTCTATGTTAGTCTCGTTCTCCTGATTTTTTTTTTATCTAACAAGGCTGTACCCCTTGTGCGCCCCCGTTGTGTAGAATATACTTTCCAGACTGCTCTGCATTGACTATTTGAACACATATGTTGACTCGACACGTCGGACAATCTCTTTTTTTCCTCTCCATATTGTACCTAGTCTTCTGTCGACGAAGTTGACCTATGTTCCCTCATGTATATACATATACTCTTAGCATATTACTTTGTTTAACAAATGCGTACATGGTGTAGAACCATAACAAAAAAGTCCACCCTTGACACATATACGTATACACACATACACACAGCATTGCACTTCCAAATTGTTGTTTCACTTTCGTTTCGTCATACGATATAACAATATGTTTAAATATTTTATTCATATTTCCAGCCTGAAACAATTGTTATAATGCTGCCTGAGCTTTATCTGACATTCAAAAGTGCTTTCCCTTTGTTATCTTAAAATTCTCATATGAAATATTGTTTCTGTTACTGAAAATTTTTGAATTTTTCAATGATAGTCCTGCGCCTCACGAGCTCACTGGCATTATTTTCATTGTTTCAGGAGTGACTAGAGTGAGAGACGGTATTATACGCATGATATGAAGCGCAACTTGCTCCGCACAAGGATATCCTAGAAACACGCTGCGCTTTATAAATGAGAATATAATACTGCCTGATTTATGATATATTCTTTTCGACGCGACGTCAGACAAATTGAATAAGAGATTTTAAGCTGTTAATCCGTTGAGTTAATTAACCATCACTGCTTCAAGACTGACAGAAATCGAGTATAGTAATAGTAGTAATGTCGACTCCTGGCGACGGTACGATGGGGAACGATAGCAGCGCAGGGAGCAGTGGTGTATTAGGCGACGGTAGCGGTAAAATTAATAAGCCTCATCCGCCTACGAACGTGCTACAGAGGATGACCGGGATATTAGAAGATAAGAGCAACGATTACATGTGTCCGATTTGTTTCGATCTTATCGACACGGCATATATCACACGTTGCGGACACACGTTTTGTCACCACTGTATCGCAAAGTGCTTAGAGATTAAGGACCGTTGCCCGAAATGCAGTTTCACGTTGAGCGAGCAGGACATTTTCCCGAATTTTCTGTTGGACGAGCTAGTTTCCAAGTATAAAACGAGAACTAAAGGTCTCGCACAGCTAGGCTCTTACGCGGATAACGGTAGGCACAGAGCGGCGGGTAGTGACTCGTTGGCACCGGCGTCCGATGGATTGCGGAGCATCGTGGCGGCGGAGAGCGCCAATCTCACTCTGCCCGACGTAAATGTGATGCTCGAGGTGCTGACTCAACGGAAACATCTACTCGAGGCAGAGACTTGTACGGCGCAAAACAAGCTTCTGCACGAGTTCCTCAAGCACTTGCTGCAGCAAAAGGAGGAGCAGCGGAATCAGCTGCAGAAAGAAGTGGCGTTGATCAAGAAAGACATGGAGGAGGTGGAGAACATTCTGAGAGATGTTCAGAGCAAATGTCCGCGGGTAGAGGACGTTAAGAAGGCGAGCGAGAACGATACTGCGCAAGTTTCGGCCATCAGACGGGAGATGCTCGGTCTTATAGACATAATAGATTCGAATATGGTAAAACCTAGCGACAAAACGATCGGCGGGACCGACACTTTCGTCAATCCAAGTGTCAGTCAGACAGGTGGATCGACCCTGGCCATACGCAGGAAAAGATTGCACGCTCATTTCGACGATTTCGTTCAATGTTACTTTGACTCTCGCGGCAAGGAACTACTGCTCGGCCAGAAATCGCAGTCTCAGAGCGAAGCTCAGCAACACGGCGGTGTGCACAGCACGAGTTCCGGTCTAGACGTCTTTCGCGAGAATCTCGTCAAGTTCTCGAGGTACAATTCTCTGCGTCCGCTGGCCACTCTCAACTACTCGTCGGATCTCTTCAACAATTCCACTATCGTGTCTAGTATCGAGTTCGACAAGGACAATGAATTCTTCGCGATCGCCGGTGTCACGAAGCGTATAAAAGTATTCGATTACGGTGCCGTTATACGGGACACCGTCGACATTCATTATCCCTGCGTCGAGATGGTCTCTAGTTCAAAAATTTCATGCGTATCGTGGAACTCCTTTCACAAGGGCATGCTTGCGTCGTCGGATTATGAGGGCACTGTGACGGTGTGGGACGCGATGACCGGTCAGAGGACGAAGGCGTTCCAGGAACACGAGAAGAGATGTTGGTCTGTCGATTTCAATGACGTGGATACCAGACTGATTGCGTCCGGCTCCGACGATGCCCGGGTCAAATTGTGGGCGTTGAATACCGATTATTCCGTGGCGTCGTTAGAGGCGAAGGCAAACGTGTGCTGCGTGAAATTCAATCCGCGCAGCTCTTGTCACCTGGCGTTTGGATCAGCGGATCACTGCGTACATTATTACGATTTGCGCAACATGAAGGAAGCATTGTGCATATTTAAGGGCCACCGCAAAGCCGTCTCCTACGTCAAGTTCATCAACAAAGAGGAAATTGTATCGGCCAGCACGGATTCTCAATTGAAGATGTGGAACATAAATAATCCGCTTTGTCTGCGATCGTTTGTCGGGCATGTGAATGAGAAGAACTTTGTCGGACTCGCCACTGACGGCGATTACGTTGCCTGCGGGTCAGAAAATAACGCGCTATACGTATACTACAAAGGACTGACGAAACAGCTGTTCTCGTACAAATTCGACGCCGTTCGAAGCATATTGGAAGTGCAAGACAGAAGAGAGGAAGATTTGAACGAGTTTGTGTCCGCGGTATGCTGGAGGCAGATGTCTAATGTCGTAGTAGCCGCTAATTCCCAAGGAATTATCAAAATATTAGAGCTCGTTTGAGATTAGAGAATTAGATAAAAGCAATTGAACGGGTAACTTAACGGGGACAATGAGTGAAACGCATATTCGATTACTATAAATTAAAACGGGTCTAAATAATAAAAAAGGTATCTAAAATCGATATCCAATACTAGAAATATAAGAATATTGACAAAAATTATATTTCAAGAAAAGAAAATTTAATCTTCTGTTGTTTTATGTTTCTTCTTAAATTTTTAGTTCGCATACTTAGACCCTTTTTATTTTATGGTATGTCTTGTGATTATTTTAGGCGTGAATAACAACGAGAAATAATGGAATCATTCTAAATAGCGTAATAATTTATAATAATGACGCGAAAATTTCTACCGTTAACGTAATCTATAAATCAGAAACGGCATCGAAAGATGCATTATCAGCGAATAAAACTGTTGTAAATGGAGATCTTCGATTGATCCATGCTCAATATATCAGAGAGCACAAATATTTTCTCTGGATTGTACACTATGTGTAAGATGATTAGGAAAATCGGTACTGTTAATTATTACATTTTCGTATTTTGAATCTATTTTCTGATCTAATTTAGATATAATTCTAATCTCAACAGACTGAATCGTAACGATAAAAGTTTTGCATTGTTATAACACATTCGAAAAATATTTCTGCGTATGACTTATAAACACGATAAAGATCTTTCGTAAATTTACGTTATAGATACTTAACATTCATCGGAGATACCATAATTGCACGCTTGCTAAATTGTATTTTATGCAGATATATATGTATATATATATTTTTAAATATGATCGACGTGGCGTGAAACTATAATAAGTACAATACTTTGGAAGTAGCGTTCAATGCCGATATTCATAGTCCGTTCTTATTTCAAACTATCTTAAATAATAGTTTAAGATGCTAGTATGGTTCTGTGATTGGTTTACAATAACTTAAGACTATACTTAAAATGGTCTTAAACATAGAAGTGGACTATGGATTGTACAAGGCTGCAAAAATTTACAGCGATGTATGCGCGTTCGAGAGATGTGATTTTTCTGATAGCGCTTCTTAATGTCCGAGTGGCAATTGTTTCATTATCTTAATCTCGAAATCTGCTCTTAACGTAAAAACTTAATGTAAAAACGATAAACACGTTTGATAACAGCACAAATTTCTTTTTACAAAATTTTCACAGTAAATTTAAAGTACACGTGTTTAAGTTCTTTAAAGATTAGAAAGAAATTAAAACATCGGAACCATCAAAACTGATACGCATCTATTAAAATGAAATATAAAATTGATATACATGTGTAACTTCGACTGGCAATCGTATACAAATCGTACCTGTATTTTCTTAGAAACCACCTAATAATATCGATATTTTGAATACCGATGAATAAATAAAATATCGATGTTTTCGCTATGACGTGATAAAAATCTCAAAAATTAAAAAAAATTTTTTTGCAGCAATTAATGAAATTTTTAGCTTACATTGACTTGGTGGTATCACGAGTGCACAATCTTGTAAACAGAGACGTGATAAGGAATAATCAAGTCTCACATATTGTTTGCACTGATAATGGTATATATAGATAACGTATATTTTTACTGAAATTTTTTTATTTGCGGTATATTTTTTACCGCATATCAAATTTTGTATATGATTATATTATCGTTTTTATGTTTAACTTTGCTGTTAAAAGTGTTTGCAATATTACGTTAGCCTAATTAAAACATTGAATAATTAAAAGATAGAATTAAAGTGAGAGAAATTATTATTTTAAATAATATGAATTGTAATATAAATTCTAAAAAGAGAAAATGTACAAAGAGCAAGTAAAAAAATAAACATATATTGCGGTAAGAACAACGTTCGCATAGATTTTCGGAATGTATAAAAATGATGGAACAATGAGTACATTTTAATTTTTTTAATACAAGAAGCTTTAAATTTCTATCATATATATTAATAAAGCTTATTTTTTTATTTGCGACAAACATAATTTTAATTATATGTAAATCTGTTTCTTATCTATTTAATTCTATTTCACTATATACAACTATGCCAACTAAACCCCATGACAAAGTCACATTACTACTTATAATATTGTTGTATATAAAATAAATTAATAATGAAATTTATCAACGGATATTACATTGTATTTATATCTTAAGCCGCTAAATAGGTTGTAAAATGCTCGTTTCAACAATGTTAGTGAGAACTGAATGTGAAAAACAGTTCCGTAACGTAATGTATCTACGCTGACCGTAGCTCAGAAAAACAGCAGTTGTGAATTAATGTGTAGTTATAATCTCCGAAGTGAAAATTGTAAATGTACCGATGTATAATATATAATGGATGAAAGAGAAGAGTATTCTAGAATAAAGAATAGTATATTTTTAGAGTGTATTTTAAAATTGCAAGCATACCATACATGATGAATGTCAAAAAACCGCCTAGATTCTATTGTAATTAATAAATTTATGAATTTGTGTCTGGACATCTCTGTCTATTTAAGTTGCTATCGCGTATCTTTCCTCATAAAGTGTTACGATCAGATCTTTTCATTAACTTCGAATGAATGTTTGCGCTACAGAGCAGGACCAAAGATCCCTAAAGGTCATGCTAGAGTGTTTTGGGGTTTGGATGAAACAGATTATACCGGAATCGCGGTAGTTGGACTGGGGAAGCAGGGCCTTGGTATTAACAAACTTGAAGAGATCCATGAAGGAAAGGAAAGCGTACGTGCTGCTGCAGCAGGTAAGCTTTATTATTCTAAATGCGTATTATGCAAATACAGTTCTACTTTGTTATTCAAATCTTTCTAGATCATACTTTAAAATCAACGTACGGGAACAATTTTGATACTTTCATTTTACTAATTTTATTATATTACATTATTGTATTAAATAATTATATTAGTCTCTTGCGCGTTTCTACGCGTAATAATTTATTCATTTTCTTAATAGATTTTAAATGAAAATTATTAAAGACAAAGTTTTATTGTCGTAAAGTATTATAGATTCTATTAAAATTTTATTGTTCTAGCGGGATGCCGCGCACTGGATGACGTGGAGATAAAGGACATCAAGCTGGAAACACTAGGAGACGCGGAAGCTGCTGCCGAGGGAGCTGGTTTATCCACGTGGCTTTATCAAGGATATAAAAATGAAGAGAAAAAGAAGAAGTTACCAAAGATCTCGTTGTACGGAGATGAAGGAGAGTAAGTAATATGTTCCTTCATACTCTATACAAAAACATACATTAAAATTGAAAACTCTAGATTTCGTTTTGACGAATACAAAACTAATAATTCATTATTTTTCTAAGAGCGGAATGGCGAGTCGGCATAATTAAAGCTCAGGCGCAGAACTGGGCTCGCCAGCTGTCGGACACGCCCGCGAACCTGATGACGCCCACGGCATTTTCGGAACAGGTCTTTGAGGTCCTGACGCATCTCGGGGTCGACGTTCAGGTGCGTGACAAGAACTGGGCCGAGCAGAAGAAGATGGGTTCTTTCCTCAGTGTGTCGCGCGGCAGCAACGAAGCGCCCAAATTCCTCGAGATCAATTACAAGGGCGCCGAGAATCCGAGCGAGCAGCCGGTTACGTTCGTCGGTAAGGGGGTCACTTTCGATGCCGGTGGCATCAGTCTTAAGGTAAATCGCTTTCTCTCTGTCTCAATATTTGCAAAAACAATGTTAGGAGAAAATGAGACTTAATGCAAACTATTACTCGCAGCCGTCGTCGGAGATGGACGAGATGCGCGCCGATATGAGTGGTGCCGCCTGCGTGGCCGCCACCATCCGAGCTGCAGCGGAACTCAAACTGAAGAAAAATATCGTCGGGCTGATCCCGCTCACGGAAAATCTGCCATCCGGACATGCTACGAAGCCGGGAGATCTGGTGCAGGCGATGAACGGCAAGACCATCATCGTCGACAACACCGACGCAGAGGGCAGGTTGATTCTTGCCGATGCACTGTGCTATGCTCAGCAGTTTAATCCGAGGTTTGATTAAGATAATTTATATTAGCCTTGAGAAAACTCTTGGATTCTAATTATTTTATCAATACTTACTTTTATGCTTCAAAAAGGTGCCCTTATGATGATTCTCTTATATTATCACTGTGTTTGCATTGTATCGTATTTTATCGATATATTAGGTAGGAACCAATTATAAACTGATAAGTTTTCAATCTAAATAGATTTATCTTGGACATCGCTACGTTAACTGGTGCCATGAGAGTTGCCTTGTCTAACTCTGCGACTGGAGTGTTTACCAATGATGGCAATCTTTACGAAACTTTGAAAAATGCTGGCACGATAACCGGTGATCGAGTATGGAGATTCCCTTTGTGGCAGCATTTCACGGATGAAGTAACAAGTAAGTGATTAAAGAATTGTACACGCGATTACGTTATCCATTTTATATTCTTATTGAAGTATTTTGAAGACTTCTTTCTTTATGTATCCAGAAAATCGTTAATGTCCCTTATCCATTATTGAAAGACAGGAGTTAATATCGACAGAACATAACGTATAATAATTCGTTCTTTACACATAAAACTTGAAAATTTCTGTCATAATTTTCAGAAAAAGTCAAGGGTGCCGATATAAACAACATTGCGAAGTGCAAGGGCGGTGGCTCTTGCACCGCCGCTGCTTTCTTGAGAGAATTCGTCAGCAAGGATACGCCGTGGATGCATCTGGACATAGCTGGTGTCATGGGTCCTGCCCACGACGAATTACCGTATATCCCGGCCGGAATGACCGGACGTCCGACACGTACGCTTATACAATTCCTACAGACGCTCTGTTAAACGGTCTGCAAATGGTGGTCATTTTACGTAACTCGCACGTCAAACGGGTTCTTGTAATTTTCTATACATATATATGTAAAAGTTTACGCAGAAGGATATGTATATAGAAATATACATACGAGTATATATATATATATAAATATATATATAGGGGAATTGCGCCTAATATGGAGAGGGATTATATTGGGCGATCTAATCAGACTTGAAATGATAACGTTCAGTGATAAAACACAAACAACTTACCGCAGGCCAGTAACAGCATTTTTAAACTGTTTCATTAGGACGATGACAGGCTCAATGATCAGGTTCCTACGAGAATTTAAGATCAAACATAATGTAGGTGTTGAATATATTCTAATATGATTTAGAAATTTATATTTAATATCACGAGTCTGGGTATTGGTATTGAATAGACGAAAACTTGAATTGATAACTATAACAAATTATAAGGAATATTAGCAAAGATCGTATGATTTCTGTATGCTATGAAAATACATTGCCATTATCGTAAGAATATTTGGAGAATATACATATAAGTTAAGTATATTAATTGAGATTTATACGTATACATTTTTAATTCTTGATATATTTGATACATCAAGATATAGATAAGATATATTTCAGTACATTTCTATCTGAAAGATCGTTATCGAAATACTTGATTAGATGATCCCTGGAATCAAAATTGTCATACCTCACCATATTAGGTAGTGCCTACATCTTTTAAGTTACCACTTCATATATGATTAAAATATATAATCCATAAAAATAATGTATACATTAAAAAAGGATAAAAAAAGATGTCAAATAGAATACTTAACATTTAGATGTGGAAGCTACTCATTTCAAGAACAATTTTTATATTTATCAAAAACAAATCCCGACATCTCCAGATACATTCGATATGAAATTTTAATTAATAATTATGTATTCATTGCATTTTGACATATACAGGAGTATTTGGAAAACTTGTCATAAATGTTATTTTTATTTGTAAATCTAGCTTCCAACCTTTTTTAAATCCAACATTTGATCTGTATCCCATTTTCCAAAAAGAAATCCAACAGAAAAATCTTTCCTCTATTAGACACCATTCCCCTATATAAAATACAATTTCCATTACAAATCGAAACTGACAATCCCACTTAGCATGCGACTATCATTTGATTGCGTACATAAAACGGTAATTTTAAAAATAAGTTTTATACAAATTTTTTATAATTTTGTACAGTCGAATTGTTTTCGCGTGTAAAATCAAGCTCTTCTTTTGATAAATATTCTTGAAGACCTTATCACAATCAGGATTTTAAACTTAGGTGGAATAGTGAAAATAAGAAAACGTGCTCTGTATATGTATATAAGTAACATTCGTATCAACTATATGTGTACTACAGTGCATACAATATAATATTGTACAGGACAAAAGTTGCATATGTTGTATGTATATGAGTACGTCAAATCTAAAAAAATAGCAAGTAATATAAGCATTCTGTCCTGGGCTTGCAAAAGACGTAATATATAAAAATAGGCAATTGCCTAATATGAAAAATAGATATGTATATTCACGTTGTCATATCAAATCGATAATTCATATATAAAATATTTTTGATTATCACATACATAAAAAACGAGCAGAAAATTGTTACCTTGTACAGTGTTTCCAAGTAGTAAATTTTCAATCTGTTTTGACTAAATAAGACGAATACATTACAAATGTGAAATTAATACATTTGGAATAATTTCTGATAATTGTGAACAAATATTAATTTTTTGTTTAAATTAAAATTTGTTTTACGATCACAATACAAAATTATTATTATACTTTATGTGTATTTATAAAATATATCGCATAAATATAAAAAAACTTTGTAATGGCACATAATGCAAATTATTAATCGTACAAAACTAAAAATATATTAAGCAAAAAAATAATAAGATCTTAAGATTCTTGGACATCTTGATTGCATCTTAAAATTGCTCGTTTTATATGTATTAATGCGTCTATATCTAATGCGTAAATATACATTAGTTACAGGCATAGAGTGAACATCACGCTTTGGAAAGAATTATTTGAAAATTTATGCAAACGCGGATAAAAATTTCAAGTTTGTACGCAAATGTCCAGGACGGATGCTTATAGTTCGACCAACATGCGTAACATACATTTTGATTTTGCACAGTACAATGTACATTTTATTGATATCGCACAAACAGTACATTTGATAGGTGTCCAAAGGCACTGCAAAAGCGATGAACGCAGTTTATTATAAAAGTGTCGGCGATCTCAAAGAACCAATATCATAAACTAATTATGTAATATAAAGAAATAGGAAGATATCCTTATCCCTATGTATAAGTAAAAGTATGATGTTGCTCATATCGCACATAATCTCGTTATTATGTACAATTGTCTTATTGCCGCTTCAATTACAAAGTATTTATCATACTTTTCACTTTACGTCGCAATTTCCACGTAAGCTCCTCATTTTACGATTTTCGCGACTAGTATAAAGAATATAAAATGTCTTTCGCGTATGAAACAGTTTCAGCAGGAATGCGAAAGAATGTTCATATAATCATATGTCAATCATATAATGTCAATCCAAAGTTGGATCACAATAAAACTGGCACTGTTGAAACGTGTTTGCCATTGAGACCTTGGTAAGCTCGTAAATTATATGATACGTTTATATGCATTAATTGTGTCCATTTTCACAATATAATAATAACGCATATCAACTATGCTTCAATCATCATCACTATCACCACTGACGTAGCACATTCAAGTCAACAATCTGACATCAAACACAACACCTATGATAACCAAATGTATTCAATCTTGGAAGTACAAAAAAGTCTTGCACGTAGTCTCTTTTTTTCTCTCTCAGGAGAAAAAATTAAAAATGTCACATATTATTTTATGTGCAAGGAGGCTGCTGTTGCGGAGAGGGAAGGGGCGCCGCCGCAGCAGCTGCGACTGCGGCAGCAGCAGCATAGGACGATGGGTCTGAGGGATCGAGAAGCGGTGGCGGTGGCGGTAGGCCGCTGCCTCCGCCGCCTCTTCCTCTGCCTCGGCCTCTTCCACGACCCCGGCCCCGGCCCCTTCCCCTTCCGCGTCAACTCCGCCTCTCTGGCATCCCTATGTTGCTCGTTGTCTTTTCCAGGTAAGCCAGAGGCCCTTGAAGAGTGCTACTGCCCATACCGCCAACTGGGAACCCGGTAGCTCTACCACCTACACCACCCTGTGTCATGAACATGCTTTGCTGATTGACCGGTACACCGACTCCTTGAAGGCCTGACGTAGGCGGTCCACCAGAACCCTGTTGCACCTGTAAAGTCACATCAAATGAAGATGTTAGGGATGCGACCAACACAAGGAGAATGCATGAGAAAACAGTACAGCAAAAACGATAAGCTTTCTCGATATTTATATCTGATATAAATTATTAAAAAAAAGAACTATGCGGGAATTATCTGAACGACTTTTCACAAAACAGCTCAAATATACTCCACATGCATACATATGTTTAGAAAGACGGACGGATGAATAACTAGAATCGGGAATAACTAGAATATTTGTCGGGAATGACAATAAGTAGGCAAGGAAAATAAAAAAAGCACAATAGTATTTTTCTTTTTTCTTTGTAATGGAAAATATTTATAGTCACAACGTCTATTCGTGAGTTGAGACATTATAAGTGAAATAGATCCCAAACATTATTCAAATTGCAACATAATGCTTCTTTTATGAGTTACTTGTGAATTTAAGATTTAAATGCTCTATATCATCATTATAGAAATAGTAAAGAAATATATCTTTATCCGCGGAATGTGTTCAATCATTTACGAAAGGAACTCAACGGTGTGCTAATTAAATAACAATGTTTATCACCGATGTTTTATCACCGATTTTTATAATTGGAATGCAGTTTGTGTAACATTATTTAAGATGCGCATGCATACAATATTTACATGCAACTTTTTTTTATGAATATAGAGCATGACGCGGAGAAATGTCATTCGTAAAAAAATTTAAAAAATAAAATAAACCGTCTATATCTTCATTTCGTTATATAAATATGATTTTTCTTATAAAATGCTGTCAAATGTAGAGGTGATTGCTAGGTCTTTCTATTAATATGAAGTATATGTATATATATATATCAATTATGAATACACCTAAATTTTATTATTGCCACTATCAGATTTATTACATTTCTTCATCTTTCTTTTTTCTTTGACTAATTGTAAATATTTGTACATATTGTATTCACTATTGGCACCGTTTTACAACTGTTTGCACATATAGTTAATCCTTCAATACTTTCCTCATGATAAAAATTTATGCTTTTATATATATTTCTATATCGTCAGTAATTATAGAAAAAGCATTTTAATATTCTCTTTTGTATAATACATTTTTACGTTTGTGTATAGGAATTATATAAGGCACTAATATTATACGCAATATATAATCGGCATGTGTATGCGACAAGACCGATTATCTCCTTTATCATTTGAAAAATTTAGCGATATTCCTAACATTCTAAAATGAGTATTTCCGTCATCAAAAAGGAGATAGAGAGTGCATGTGTGCGTGTGTTTACTTAATAATACATGATTTTCATATATATGTGTAAATTCTCCACAGATACGTCTTCTCTCAACAGATACACTCATATAAACAATCACACATTCAAGTGCAATAAATAACACAGAAGGACATTGCATTATATATTATAATTATTACTAATAATGTATCGTAATATATATATTACTATACATTATACATATAATAATATAAATATATACTATTTTATACTATATTATTTTTAAATAATTTATATC
>VBVR01001095.1:0-34839 GCA_011638315.1 Tetramorium parvispinum | reverse complement strand
CTTTTAAATTATCTGATTAATTTCATAGCCAAAAATATTATGGAAGAAAATGTTGGCTGGTAGTCCGGAAAGCTGATTACAATAGAGAAACGTAAATAACTATATGAAAGTAACGTTTTCACGTGTGAATATACTTTTACTCAATTATGCCTGTGTTCCATAAGGATCCTTTTTACATAATTTGAAAATTTCATTTTTCCACAACTTAGCTTTCTTAGCGGAAAAGCTTTCCTGCAATACGCGAACTTTCTACACAATTCGATGCATTTTCTCGGCGAAAGACAAGCCGATGTGTTGCGTGATGCATTGCATGATGGATGACTTTATTTACTTAGAAGAATGAACCCCGTAGTCCCTATGGCCAGATTTCTTCACGCGATGTATGCATACCGTGGGCTACTTGTCCCACAATATAATCTAACTGGACTTTGGTGCAACTTTAATAAGATTATTCTACGCAGCGTGTACACTGTCCTAGATTAACTTTGTACGATCCGGTTTTGACCTAGCTAGGGAAATTCTAGTCGGAATAATCCATAGTGGACGCGAATTGTATTATCAATGATCAGCTAACATTGAACATGAGCCGCTATTAACTGTACATTGTAAAAAATTTTATATATTCGAAATGAACAATTTAACTGGCGGAATTAAACCAGCGAGGGTTTCATTAAAAATATCATTAATTAAAATCTTGTATCTAGATGAAGATGTAAGATTGACCCGGAAAATTTTACGTAGTTTAGCTAAGATAGGAAGACCGTTCGGGTATCTCCTCGCGAAACCGGTCACGTATTACGAGCATAGATTTTCGAGGGAATACTCGCTTAATGTAAAAAAAGCGCACGACAGACCAGACAAGCAATTAGTCTCCAGCGACTAACTGCACTTACGAAGTAAGTGCATCATCATCGTACCGTGGGGCGTAGCACGAGCGGGCGGTAAAAACTTCCTAACGTCGCAAATTTTCCCGTCGCGTAAACAAACCATCGACGGCGCCCAGACACGCCAGCATAACGGAAAACGGTAGCGACTGCATGGTGGAGGTTACACGATGCACGATCGTTTCGTTGCACGTCGGTAAATAACGAGCACAATAATGCACTTCGTTGCATCTCGCGTATACAAAATCGATTTTTATAGAAAAGCGACCGAGGCCGTGAAGCAGTTGAGGTCGTTTAGAATACTTTGACGTAGAGATATCTCATGATCCGTGAATATTCTGTTTCTCTTTAAAAAAAAATAAAAGTTATTTTCCAATGCGACGTCATTATAAATTTCGACTCGGCAGGTATAAAATTCTTGATATACTATATCGTATATCTCAAAGTTAAATTCCAGATATCGTAAATATCAAGGTAAATTTAGCGTAGCTAAATCAATTTTGTGAAAAATTATTAGCCGTAGCAGATTTTAAATTTTCATAAATTTTCAATATTCAATATTTCAACAATTGAATTTTGCGTCAAAATAAAGTTAAAGTTTAGTTAAATTGTTTGCTATCTACTTATACCAACTCGTTATTAAAACAATTACGTTTCTCTGACACACGCAGTGAGTTTTCCCTGTAATATCCGTGATGGAAAAGACGTCCGGTTATTTCGGGATATCCTGGACCAATTCGGTCCTTACTTTCCGTCACTGTAAATTCGAACCTGCAAATAGCACTGTTGCAGATGGTGCACGAATACGCCATTCTAGCTGCAACCCGATCTTTTTCGAACACATTCAGCACGAATGCATTTCTTATTACGTATATAGGGAAAGCTAGAATTATAGGCGGCGAGATACGGATTCGAAATGCACTATAATCCCCCGTTAATACCGCCAAGTGCGTGTTTCATCGCACTCGGTCCGGCTAAATAATTCGCGCAGACGAATGCAGGCGAAATCGCACGCAGGTGGCCGGATTGTATCGAAAAGCCATAAAAGCCTCCCTTGCAATGGGCTGGGATTAATTTCGCACTGATCCGGACATCTTGCGCGCGTGTATCAATCGAATATTTGAAGGACGCATATTGCTAACCATTGAACACGTATATACATACGTGTGTATATACATACATACACACACACACACATGCACGCGCGTGAAAAGATTGAGTTGCTCACTTTGCTAGAAAACTGTCAGAGAAGAAAAATATTGTTTCGCTGCATGTAGAAGAATTTTTAATTCGCATACTTCACATCGCTCCTCTGTTGATTAATACGAAGTACAATGAGCTGCTCTCCGACAGACAATAAAATAATAAATGGCTTTGCTGTGTATCTGACTATTTATTATTTGACATGAACGCAAAAATATGTAATTTTTATATACTAAAATAAACTGTAATCGAATATACAGTTAGCAAAAATTTTGTTTGAAAACGTTTGAAAGTTTAAATGTGTTTATTGAACATTCTAGACACCAAAATATATATAACAAGATTATTTTCAAAATGTAATATTATTGTCCATACGGACAAAACTATAGTTTTATTTAATATAAAAATAAACACTGTTTTTACATTTTTTCATGACAAAACCAGAAAAGCAATGAGAAATAGTAATGACAACAACAATTTATTCCCCCAAAATTTACTTTGTTTAATTTTGTAATTTTAATAATTTTTTAATTATATGATCCAAAAATATTCTATTTGTATACAAGGCAAAAAATAATTTTTAGAATATTTTATAATTGAATAATAAATTATAATTGAACGCAATTTCCGATTAATCAATCGATTTTGATATATCGATGTTAATATATCTCTATTTATTCGTTGAAGATTGATGTATTTATGAACGCATTGTCAAGTGATTGCGTGTCACACGCAGTAGATTTATTTTCCATTAGGGAATATGAGCACGCGTACTAAACCGGATTTTAAAAAATTATAAGCAGAAAACTAACTGTGCAGCATCGATATAAAATTCTCTGGAGCGTTGAGTTGGCACGTGACTACACCTCTGCACTGCAAAGTAACTTGTTATACACTATACTAGATGCAGAGTATTCCCAATGCGCACTGCTATGCTTCCATACATATATTCATATCTCTTGCAAATATATAATACTTTTAAACACGTATAAATATTTAACGTCGAATGATAATTTACATGAAACATAAAAGTTCAACTATTTCTGTTTCTTTACTGAGTAACGTGTGTATACGTATGTAAATGTGTATCAGCATACAATCCAGAGTTAAACTATGAACAACAATAAAATTTTAAATAATCGAGTGTATTTACAAACACATTCGATTAATACAATTAAAAACGATTTAATAAAACGTCATATTTTCATAAAAGGTTAAAGGTTAAAGTGTATAAAAATATATAACGTGAGGACTATAAAATAAAGTATCATCTTTTGATCACAAAATTTATCCGTTTGATACTATAATATAAAGTAAAACATTTTATTGAGATTACACAATATGCAAATATTTAAATACATTAGTTCATTTAACTATATTTGATAAAAGCAATAAAAGTAAATTTCATAACTTATATTTAAAACATTAAAAAATAATACCAGAAAATTTAAATATATACCGTCATATATTTTTACTAAATCATAAAAAATAAAATAAAATGTATATATTTGTGTAAACTTAAATTATATAAAATGCAATTCGCGAAGCATAAGATATTGTGAAATGGTTTTAATGCGGCAGACGAGGTAGGATACACATAAGATTGCTCTTGGGAGTTTTGCGCGAGGAGCTTTTTATTTTGTCCACGCAAGCGATACTCAGCCAGCGGAGAATCGAGATCGACGCAAAACTACATTTGGCGACTTTGCGAACTAGACGGAAGAGTTGTTATCCCTTTTACGCTCTTTTTCTCATCTCCACCTTTATTTTTCTCACGATTCAATTCCCATCACGTCGACGAAGTCGGAAATTATTCTGCTTGCGGCGCCTAGAAGCAGAATCCATATTCAACGTGATTTCCGCGATTGCTGGAAACTTCGGCTTCCTGTACATGCCTATATACAAATCAAAATCAATATCTCATTTTAAATATAAAGAAACATTTTCCGATAACAAGATTTTATGCCATGTCTCCTGACATCGCGAATTCTATTAGCCGTTCTGTAATGATAACCCAAACCGATCGACAGACACGAGGTAAATCTGCAGCAAAAATAATATCCTGAGCTCTTGCCTGTGAGTTAGGAAGAAGAGAGATGGAAACTCTGATGTAATTTGATTAAGCACGATCAAATCCATATGTATTTTCTCTTCG
Organism: Tetramorium parvispinum; assembly: GCA_011638315.1. NCBI lineage: Eukaryota > Metazoa > Arthropoda > Insecta > Hymenoptera > Formicidae > Tetramorium > Tetramorium parvispinum. The sequence continues at coordinate 30,597 of VBVR01001095.1, read as the reverse complement.
TCATATTTCCAATGCATGCAAATATTTCTGTATCGGACATGATAACATGTTGTAATCTTTATATTTCTTTTCAACTAGATTACATGATGTTTTTCAATTTTCCTTAGTGTTCTTTAAAACATATCCGTTTTTTTTCAACCCATAAATCTCTTGCATATCTTTTATTTTCGATATTAAATATATTTATAATTAAATATTGCATACAGCACATTTTTAACTAAAATTTTATTCGTAACTCTTCTTTTGAAGGTAATCTATTAAAATTCTGAAATTTTCGATTAAAACTTTCGCTGAAAATGTTTAAAGAGAGTCTCAGTTATAAAACTCAAGTTAAATTGCACTAATATTTTAGAACACTTTATAATACATCATAAAATATTTTTACTTCTCGAATTATATATCTTCCTTCACAAAGTATTTAATCAGATGCCGGATTATGCTGTAATACCTGATACAATTTAATTTTATAATCATTTAGCTGATCTTAAATTAATAGGTTTGCCGTATTAGTAATTAATCTGGTTTATTTCATCGCTATATCACCTATATGTGCCATAAAGTATACCGAAATGGTCATGACTTGTGCGGATTATGTTTAAGGAGTTTCCGCGGGCGGTACTGAAAACGGCGTTATTAATCATTCGTAGCTTAAAGTTTTCCGCGATTTCTCGTAAATTTCATCTAACTCGCATCCAACGGAGTTAGAGCAACTTGATACTGGGTCAACGATATGTAAGGCGCGAGTACAAAGTGCTAGGTGCGCCCTGCACTGCAGTTTACATCCCCGAGTATTCTGCAAGATTCCGAGTTTCGCAACGTAGCATACGGAACAAGTCCCCGTAATTAAGTCGATTCCGTCCATTCGAATTAACTTCAATAATTTATTTCGGGGCGCATCCTATTCCGCTGGCGTGCCACGTAAACTTTAGTTTTGCGACATTATTCGCCGTAAATTAACAAACTTGGAATGCATTTTATCCGATATTGAGCGAAGATCAATATTGAAAAAAATTGCTACACTAAATTAGTTGCGTATTACATTTTACTAATTATTTATTGTTCCGAACATATACCATTGTTCTAATTTTTCTCATACGTTATTTATATAATATAATGTATAATCGGTAAATATAAGTTTAATCCATATTGAATACAACAGTTTAATGATATAATAATTTATAAATAGCGCGAGTTTGTCTTTTTCATTTCAAATATATAATTTAATAATGAAATAGAAAAGACAAAACCGCGATATTTCAAATTTTCGATTTAAAATATTCGTTGCAACCGTCTAAATTTGATTTATTCCAGTATCTCAGCATCGCGCAGTAATCCGACATCTAAATATTCGGATGTATTCAGAATTCGGATTCACTTCTCGTGATTCCAACTTCCAGATGCAATATCAGCGGTTCGCTTAGGACATCTATCGTGAAGAAGACAATCGTTCGCCTTCCAGACATACTTTCTCGAGACAAATGCATTTTCCGCAGTCCCGCAACTTTCGCCGCTACGAATTCGGAAATTTATTAGCCTGACGATCCTACATCGATCCTATTGCGCTTTCGGATCGCTTGGAACCCCTCCACAACGGAGGCCCTGCATCAACGATTTCCCTTATTGCACTTCCTGTCACGGAGTATTGATCCAGAAACACGTATATTCCGGCAACAGCATCGATGCCGGTCCCCGTGGGACCTGCAGGTACCACGGGTATGATTCTAGATAATGTTCGGATCGCAGTTCTATCGAGTGTAAGGTTTAACGCGATTTCCGATCGGATATCTTTGCCTCCGGAGCGTTGATCCCTTCGACACGATGCGCGGAGGATTCTCGATTGTCTCTTCTTTTCGTACTCTAACGAGGGTCAGGGATGAATCGGACAGAATCGGGGCGTAACGCTGGTTTTTATTGTTCACGGACTTTTGATAAACGGCACCGAGAGATCGAAGGCGTTTGATAGATGAATTATTTGCTACGAAATGTCCGCGATGTGAAACCAACTCGTCAAAATGTATGATTTATAAAGGTAGTTTATACAATTTTTTTTTCTTCCACGAGAAAAAATGTAGTGACAAATTCTTTGATAAATAGGACGTCGAGTTTTCTGTTGAGAACTTGTAAGAGTCTTATATACGGACACATTTTAAGCTTATAATTAAGAAGTTTATGACTTATAAATTGAAATATATGAAAGAGATAGATTTTTAAAGATATTTTTTTTAAAAAGTAATTTATTTTTAATTTAAATTTTTCTTAGATAATGACTGTAAGAACGGTTATATGTATACTTATTCTCTGGTTAAATTCCCATTAAATGATCCATAAAAGGGGGCTTCATAGCAAGAAGGGCATGAAATTGATTGTAATGATGCTTTACATGTAAATGAACATTGAAAAATCTCATAAGAAAGTGCCATAAAAAATAATTATATATATCGAAAATCCATAACTTTGTGAGCTTTATCAGCGTGGGTGTGGCTTTAAGGTGCTTACAGTTAAATCACCCGAAGCATCGAGGAGGAGTAATAAAGGTGCCTTCGTTATTTTTATGGCTGCCGATGCTGCCGTAATATTTGTCCCGGTCTAAAGCACTTTTGTAATTCCACCCGATCAAACCGGGATATTGAGCTTTTTTGCGCACGAGTGATATATCCAAAATATTTTACAAAAATCGTACGGATTTTTCATCGGAAATATTCCGCTTAAAAACTCGCGCGCTTTGCGATTGCGATTCCAATCCAACGAATCGCGACAAAACTTCTATTTGATAGGTAAACTTTGCTCTCACGTCCAACATCAAACTTCACAAACAATTAATCCATGGGATATCGGGGATGCCTCGTGTCTGCCGAGAGATCGCCAGCCAGCATCACATTCCCGCGATTCTTTCCACAATTGTGGTCATGCATGATGCTCTTGATAGTGGAGTAAAATAGAAAGGTCATAGGCTGCGAGAGAAAATAGTGCTTGTAATTATAAATCCAAACATGGTGGTAGAGTCTTTATGTATTGAGGATTTACCGATTATATTCAAACGGCAAGACTTATTTTTCATCTGCATTTAACTAAAACATTAATAGTGAATTTATCAAGCTGTAAAAGTTAAATGAAACGATTAAAAATAAAATAATACGTACGTTCGTTACATAATTCAGAACAAAAGGTTATGGTTCATTCAGCTTAACGATAGTTATTTTTTTCTCACAAGAACGTGTTTTCAGAGGAAACCTTTACCGCACATGCAGCACAATTCGCGCACTTCAATCATAAAATGTTGGAGCGCTTTACTTCGTTGAGCTACATTTACATGACGCTTTATTATCACAATCGGAGCGATGCAAATCGCTATTTATTTCGACAATGCTTTGTATGCGCTACAAGAACAGATTTGTACACGAGCAAGCTTTTCGGGTGAAAGGCGATGAGCCCGGGTCATCGAGTCTCGATTCAAGTCAGCGCTTTTAAATTGTATGTACGTATGGGACAAAATCCGGTTGGAATTTTGAATAGAAGAGATAGTCGGTGAGTCCAAAGAGAGAACAATGATCGCAAAAATGGTAAGGCAATTCTGTATCGAGCAGCGACTTCGTCGTCGTCGCTGAAATGGTTTCTATTGTCATAACTATCGATGTACTGGAAAGGCAAGTGCTTCGGAGTAGACCTTTAAAAGCCATATCAGACTCCTTTATTACAATCATACCTCGAAAAGAATAAAAACATCAATTACATAAAAGACTGCATATTTTAAATGGCTTTTGGTTAATTTTGCTGAAATTGAAATACGTTATTGTTTTTATCTCGATGAAAAGTGTCACTGGGCACAATCTCCCGAAATCAATAGTTTAGTCGCCGCAGAATTTTAAAGTTAAGCCCTTGCGTCGCAATATCTCCGTTCGTAGGACACGTAGACGAAAAATAATTATATAGTTCAAGCCCAAGATTGTGCCCACTGGCACTTTTTATCAGAAAAATAAGGTAACATTTTTAATCCTTCAATAACATATTTCAATTTCAACAAAATTAACCGGAAGCCATTTTCTATTAAAAATATACGGAGTCCTTTACTTTGTTCGATAAAAGGCTATGCATTACGAGACTAGGTATTGCATCTTTTATCGAGGAAGGCGCGATGTTGTACAACGTGAAATTGAACTACGTCATAGTTCATTTATCAATAGCGAAGAGTCTAATAAAAATCTGGCGCTGGTATAAAATTTTATGCACAGAGGAAAGAATAGTGAGATATGAAATACTCATTAGATTTTTGCATTATAAAAACGGACGTACAATTTCACAGGACGTGTCCATTATGTTTGTATTTCGAATTTTATGCGCATTTCAGTGGCATAAATTCAAATTATGCAGATTATTATGCGCACTGAAAATATTTATATCTTCCTAAGAAAGATACACGAAATTGTACCGCGCCAATTTCCACTCCATTTCATATTCCTATTCTTTCTCTATTTTCCATGTAACTCTGAAAAAGATTTGACAGTATAATTTTTATTAGATAAAGACGCTTCATAGCGACCTAGATTTTATATGTCGCTCTTTATATGTCGAGGACCGTAACTAAAGTGACCATTCGGTTAACTTGTGCGTCATTCGGTTAGATCGAGGAGGTTGGAATTACGATGTGATTCTCTTTTATGAGCGCTCTTTAATTACGAGGACATAAGACGAATCCGCTTACCTCGGTTGCTGGCTGCACAAAATCGACCCTTTCTCTCTCAAAATTCTGCGGTAATAACTTACAATCTTATAGATATTATTGAAAATTGAAAAATATTACTTTGTAAGATTTATTTTACATTTTTATAAATATTATACATTTACGAATTATCTAATTATATTTCTTCGATGATTATTTCTGCGAATAAGTAAATAGACTAACTTGGCGAAAATGTTATTATTTCAAACTATATTGCAACTATTTTATTTTAACGGGCAGTTATAGAGTATTTAGTTTTCAAAAGCGTTAGTGATTTCGAGAAATGTTTTTTTCGAATTTTTCCCATATTTCTACAAATTACTACATACCGAAAGAATCTCTTTACTTTGGAAGATTTAAAACACGTTTTCACTCATTGATTCATTCAATCTGATGCGTTTATTTCACACAGTTTATTTTTGTCTCTTTCTAACATTCAACAATTCAATAATTAAATTTCACCTCAACAATCACGCTTATCAAACGAATGCGGGCGCTTGTATTATTTGGGTCAGATTTTCTCTCTTTTCGCGCTGGTAATTTACACGCCGGATGGGATCCTTTCGTACAAGCAAAAAGCTGAAGACTATTTGTCACCCGGTAAAAAATTAGGGCAGCGATGTGTTTTTTTTCTTTGCCGATTTTAATTTGCTCCTATTTTACATCTGCTTTTATTATAAACATGGCCTCTCTCTCTCTCATACTCGTCGACCGATCGATTGTATTGAAAATTGCAAAGCTAGAGACGCTATCGTTCCTCAGAGCCATCGATTCGATCGGGTTTTTTTTCGTTTTTTACGCCTTACTACTGCGCGCGGATCATAAATGACGGCATGATTACTGCCTGTAACTTCCGGATCTCGGAGCGAATCTCACGCTTTGTTACTCTCCGGCATCATTGTGTACATAAGTTCGCAGTATCTCTCTGTATGTGTATCTGACGTTTTCGTATTTACGGGATCTTCTCCGGTTACCGCTCTCGCTTCACCATTCGCGCTTTGTTGCATAAAGTAATGATGACGGAGAGGTTCCGATGCACAGGTGCAGTAAGCAATGTGACGTCAATCTCCCGCATCCGATATATCCGCAGCAAGTTATTCCGGGATTATCATCATTTCTGTACATAAATACGGTCCGTGGCTTTCGAATATCAAACGATTTATGAGAACTAATCGATATTTCAATCGGCCACGTCTGACTCGTAATTTTCATGATAAAAATATTAAAATATTCTGACTGAAAATTCGTGGTACACGGCAAAAAAAGATTTTATCCATTGATCTTTAAATTCGGAAACATTATTTAATGAGAGAAAGATAGGAATTTAGGAAATAAAGGAAATTGATTGGTGATGTAGAGCTTCGAAATGAATAAATTGAATTATTATATTTTTACTTTCTGGATCAAAGTGCTAGAACAAGTAATATTCTCTACAGATCACGCTCTCTAGTTGGCTACAAAGTTTGTTAAGTCCCCGCAAGGATTATAATCCTAAAAGTTGCCGGATAGTGCCATCCCTATGCAAAATTCATTCGACACGGTTTAACCGCGCTCCAATGGAAATAACGTATTCGATGTTTTGCAGGAACGGCACTTTTACAAAGTCTCTGTATCTTGCTTGAATCCAATTTGCGACGACCATGCCTGTGTAGAAAGATTCATCAAAATTTCATTCTTACTCGCTTAAACATGAGACGAGAGCGCACCGCGTAATTATCAAGCTGACCGCGTAATAATGGTGGGTGTAACGGGTGCAACGGGTGTTATTGCCTCTTTTTGTATTTTTCTCTTTTCATTAAACTACCAACGAAGTTGTTAAATAGATTAACATGTTCCGCACAAGCCTTCCCTCGACTCAGCGAAAATGTATCTATCCAACAATGTTTTATTACAGCGAACAGCGACTTTTGTTTGAACGTCGGCTCCGTTAAATTTGTATAAAATTTTTCTTGCTGTATTAGCAAAAGCGCGCAATAAAAAAATTAGCATTACTCTAATAATACAAAATTTAAACAGTAATAATTTTTTACTGTTTTATATTATAACAGTAATAATTTTTTACTGTTTTATAGTATAAAACGTGAAGTAGTCATATTACTCGTATGTACAACAAAGACGAAACCCCTAAAATCCACATTTCGTATTACAATGTATACATTTTAAAATAATTGTAAAAAATTATGTGCCAAAAATTATATAATATATTTTAATATGTAATGTATATATATTATTTTATTTTAATTATCTAAACGATGGTTATAATGTTTAATAAGAAAGTGATCGTAATTACGAGAGATTTATACACATGTTGGTTAAAAATGTCGTTTAAAATGAAACTGCAAAGTGAAACACAAGAATTTAATGTCGATTCAATTTACATCAAATCTCATTATCAGCAGACTTTAATCATGTTACCTCATTAAAGAGTTTAATTAACAGCAAAGCGTTAATCATGGAATCCTCACATTTCAATATCATTAAGTAGTAGAGAATTGCGCAGCTAACAGTTCATTTCTGTTTATTTTTACTTTGACGTAAATTGTAGCTAATTTTTTCATCATGTTTGTGATACCATTACCATATGTAGCAATTCATAAATGTTTTTCGTTGCACACTTTGCCAATAAAAGTCAATTAAGTTTCTGTTTAAATCAATTCAATGGAAAACTACTGAGTATTTTTTTTATATCGCTTACAAATTACAATTTTATCTGACGAACTTACAACTTTTGAAATTTAATAATTCTGTAATTAGGCTAATCGCTCAGTCTCTTTACCGTGGAAAAAACTGACTTAATATTCATCAAAGAAATGTGTTATTATCGAAAATGCGCATTCAGTCCATTTCCTCACATATTCACCGCCGAGTAAAAAGCGTCAAATTTTTACGAAATTTAATATCCTTTGCCCTCGCGGAGGATTGTCGTTAGCATGCTGTTTTTGCGAGACTGTTGCAAAACCAAAAAAAAATAATGAAAGAGAAAAATAATAAACGCTACGAGAAACGTTCGGTCTTTTCGGTGAAATTTCTTCTGAAGTTCGCGTATACAGCTGCCATTAATCAGAATTTGGCGTAAATTCAATATTTCGGCAAAAAATTTATCAAATTCTGCCTGCCGAAATCCAATTGCGATTAACGTCAAATGTGGGAATATTCATACGCGAGCGCGCATAAACCGAAAGAGAGCCGGATATCGAGGCATTCTTGACAGATGACACTCCGCATGCCGGACAATTCATATCGTATCACTTTTTTTCGACGCTCATCATTTCACATCCATTTCAACGCGTGATGAATCTTCGGTTACCCGCAGTATCGATAATGCCATTAGGTTTTCGATATGATCCCCGTTTTGCCCGCAACTCGTGAATAATCCCGTTGGACAACCGGTACATGAGAGAATAACATTGCGGAGTGCTAATTGGTAGGACGTGTTTGTTGCAAAAAATGCGACAACGCAGCATATATCGAACTGGCCTGGAAAAATATTGAAGGTAAAAGTAAACACAGACTCCGCAAACTCTTTTGATATGCAAGTCTCTATTACGCCATTTTTGTCGGAGATAGATTGACATCGAGAAAAGTAAATAACGGACCTATTGCCAGTTACCTCTTTTCAGAAGTACGGTATACATCGAATAAAAATGAAGTTTGCATTTAAAATTAATAAAATCGATGATGAGAGACGTGACAAATCCATACTTCATATTTCATATAGCTTCAAAGATTAAATGTTAAAATGAAGAATTAAAAATTTAATAATATCAATGCAATAAATTTCTATAAAGATAAATACGTTTTATGCCGACCGATTTTTATCATAAAACTTTTGAACCTAAAGTTAAATTGACGACATCATAAGAAGATTTATTTATGGAATATGTCTATACTGAGCGAAAAATATAGTTACTTTTGGACTCAACTGCAATTTTATAATATTTCTAATGATATTTATGGTTAACATCATGATGCATATAGTTAAGTTAATCATATTTCGTGTTAGAAATATTATAAAATTATGATTGGGTCCAAAAGTAACTATATTTTTCTCTCAGTGTAATAAAGTTATTCAGACTCCTCAAGATGGCACACAATTGGCTTCAATAGAATAATTTGAAGACATAGTGAAACATGTTCTACTCGACATCTGCTTGTTCGGTTATGTTGCGGCGACCCGGAGATTAATAGCTCCGAAGCTCGAAAACCCATCGTCCGTAGCTGTTCTCGCGGATTGTCACAAGGGTGGGAAACCGAAGTTGGTTTGGTCCACAAACTGTAAAGCGGAAAGTGTTTTCAGATATTTGTTCGCGCCGACCATTTCACTTAGCCTGGATGCCCACAGCTTATCCGGTGAGTTATACCGTGAAACTTGGCGACATGATTTTTATGTCGACCCGATCTGTCGTCCGTGTTTCTCAGGTCTTAAGTTTAGCGGTAACGCAAGTTGGATCGTAAGAACTCGATTTCCGGGCGACTGGATTCGACCGCGAGCACGTCGATAAATTTCGCCAAATGCCGCATGCTTCATATTCGCGTCTTGTTAGTCTTCAAGTAACTTTGAGCGTGTTTATTATTCCACTTTATTACTTGAATTCTTTTTTCTTTTATTTCGATGATAAACGTAAAGTGGAAACCAATTGAAAGAAATAGAAATACATGCAAAACAAAATTAACTTTATACTAAAAAATAAATTTTTTACAACTTTGGAATTATGTCCATTTCTATCAATGCAGATTAACTTTAATCTCGGTTTAACTTACTTTCCATCTTTTTCTAATTCTTAGGACTAAAAAAAGATAGAAAGTAAGTTAAACCGAGATTAAAGTTAATCTACATTGGTAGAAATAGACAGCAGTCTTTTTTCTTAAATTAGTAATCATTATCGTCATTTCATGCAAAGTTTATTGCTATTTGACGTTAAATATTTCTGCGATTGATGCTTGAATTAAAATTTTGGATTCTAAAACACAAGAAAATTCACTGGCCCTTAAGCGGCGAGCAAATATTTAAATACTCGGCGAAATCTGCAATCTCGATGTAAACACCAGACATTAGTCATCCGTTCACGTTTAGGGCTAATTCCGCAATCAGAACGCGGGCCAATATGCCGGAATTAATTCCAGCGTTGTAATTCGAATCGGGAGATGAAAGGATTACGCTACCCTGGGAGGGGGGAGGGGAGTAAGTACTGATTGAATAGAGACGAAATGACGTCACGCTCGCCGTGGCTGTAGCATTTAATCCTGCTTCTTGTTCGTGCAATAGAGCGGATCACTTGGAAGTGCTCATTACCGGAAGTTTCGAGCGCGGGCAGGCACGATGCGTCGCGAGCAATGCGAAACCGCAAGGCGATTATTACATCCGGGCCGGGCGGCGCGGCGCGGCGCGGCGCGACCGGTATCTCTCTTGTGTGGATCCCCCGCCGATCCCACATTGCGGCCGTCGCAATGTTGATCGAGGGATTAACTTTCGTAATACGTTTTGCATATATATCTATATCCGTCGCCAGGGCGGTAACGAAATTTCCGGAATTTGCGAAGGATTATTAGCCAAATTCCGAACGCTGGCCGCTGAGAATGCCTGCGGCCCTTCGTCGCTGCATTCGCGAACGAGTTCGGCGGCGACTCGATGCGCTGGAGAGCTTCCAGAAGTTCGCCCGAGCGCGTTGTTATTATATTTCAGGTATACGCGCGCACACACATGTGTTGCGAGGGGTAGGGAGGTTGTGTGTATGTGTGTGTGTCGGTTAAAATCAACGCTACAACGGATTATACCCAGCTATTTTCCATCGCCCGCGATAACCGCAGTGTAACCCGATGCATAGCCAATGAGCGATCGATACGCGATCCCTTCGGATACGATTGCTCTACGAGAGGTGCTCTTAATCCATTAAGGCCATCTGCACTCGTAATACGTGATTGCTACTTGCGGTTGTGTAACATTTGTATTCTTTACGTGAGTTTTACGTAAGTAGTTACACAAACGCGTGCGATTAAAGAAGTTATCCAGTTACTTGTTTTTTTATCAGTCCCAGAATATTGCTGCAATTCAATTCTTGTTTTTCTCCTTTTTCTTTGCATGCACTGAAAATATACCGTTCCCATATTCTTTGTCTTTTAGCGAGCAAAGATTTTAATTTTCTACTATTATTATCTATTAATAAAATTAATAATCAATGAATTGATTAAATAAATAATTCTCTCTTGAGAGAAAATAGTTACAATCTCGATTGAGAAGAAAGAATATTTGGTTTAATTCATAATAATTAAAATATATTTATTCACGGCACAGCAATGTCATAAATACATTATTTTATAAATAATGTCAAACGTGTTACAATCATTTATCATTACAAGCAAATGAGAGTTTGAGTGACGCATCTGACATCATCTAATCTTCGGCTTGTGCGAGACCTATCTTGCATGTTCGATAGAGGAGCATGGTGTAAACGACAGTTCCCAAGCAAACGTCATTTCATCAATTAATCATGTAATGGATAAGGACAATGAAGCACAATGTAATCAACTCAAGACCTTGGACTAATCCCTGCAGATTAATACTTTTGGTATTTTTTACACTAGGAAAACTAAAAATTCGAACAATTTTCCGGCAATAATTACCTTCAATAATTGCGATAAAGAATAAAGAAAAATATAATATATACAAAATACCTACGTATACACGAAATAGTTTTCTCGACTCTTGATCACTCGAATGAATACCGGTTTTTTATTTGCTGCACTTCTTTTAGCGCCAAATTGTACGTCTGTCTGTGCAAAGTGAAAAATACGCGAGAATCGTGCGAGCGCGAAATTCTTTAAATGAGACAGTTGCGCGCACGGGAAAAGGCAAAGGTTGAAAGAGAGTTTCGCAGAACTTTCTTCCTCAAAAAGAATCCCAAGTAACGAATGTTCCAAGTTTCACTCCAATTACCGCGTATTTCTTACTTTGCATGAACATCGCCATATAAAAAGGCGAGCGCGAAGACCGGAGCGATGCTCCCGGTCTTCAACGTGCAACACTGTGTTGATAGAATCGGGCGGTCAATCATTATCTTGAGGGATTGTCTTGAAACTATGCGGGGAAACTGGGAATCGATAGGATCGCGTTGTGTCGACTCAGTCATGTCGTCGCCAGTCTAGATTGCATACCAGCAATTCCCGGCATTTGCAGAAGCAAATGGGATGCACCGATTTAAGATGGATGAATATCGTGATCAATGCTGCGCAAAATGCGAAGCTCTCGGAATTAAATTAATTGCAAGTCTCTCTCTATCTCTCTCTCCCTCTCGCTCGTTTTCCCCGCACACGTTATAGCACTTAATTTTTGAACGAGCGCGATGTGTTTCCAATTGTGCGCTTAAAAAGAAAAATAATATTCCGCGCTCGATCGCATTCGATATTTAATTGGTACAATATGCCATTAAAGTAAACAGCTTTTGTATTAACGCGTAGGATATGAACGGCTCATTAATTTCTGTCAATCAACAACAATGCGCGTGTTTAATTGAGATTGTTTTTCGCTGGAAAAGGAAAATTCCAAGCGTATGACATTTAATTGCATGACTACATAATGAATCGCTCTTGACTGCTTGCGATAATAACTGACTATTATTGTCCGGCAAATTAAATTCGTTCCGTGCTAGGGCGAAATTATTTCACGGGAAGATTAACGTTAGGGATATCATTGCTAAGAAGAGACTTTCCACTAGCCGTTTAACACCTCCGTCTCTTTTATCATCGTAAATCCATTTCTTAGAGAATTAATCCAAAGTAACACTCTTTCGCCTGAAATCATTTCTCTTTCTCTCTCTCCCTCTTTGCAAAATTAATTCCAAGTAAGTCAGCAGTTCCCGACGAAACTTCCGACATTGAAATATCTCACTTTTTCTTTCCACTTGGCAAGCGAATGGCGAAAGGTTCAAACAGTATTCCATTACAACTCCATCGCTCAGGAATGGCTCTATCAGCCAGCGCGCTATTGTTACTTTCAAGCTAGAAACGGACAAAAGTAGCGTACAGAAAATTTACAGATTCGTATGCCGGAGTTAATACTTTCAAAAGCAAAAAATACGGACTATCCTACCTCTTGCTCTCCAGTGAGATAGCTGCCAATGTATTTCTCAATTGTTTAATATCTCACAATAAATACACTACAGACAATGAATTCCAATTATTATTTTACATGTGTTGTGTGTTATTTATTTGTCTTTTAATTTAAAACTATGTTAATTAAAATTATAACTTTCTTTCACAGAACCAATAAAAACAGAATTTGCAATTGTAAACTGAATCTCTGTCGCATGCTATTGTCGCAACTATTGTCCACCATGGAACCGTTCTAAAGCAAAGTTGATACAATGTTGTCCGATTAATTTAAATCTAAACTGAATCAATTTACAACAAGTATTTGAATTATATAATTTATTATACAAATTAAGCACATTTGTGTTATCCTTTTTACGCTACAAATTATTATTTTGCTGAAAGAGAACGTGGCCAATGGAAAATATTGAAATTTTTTAACAATCCATATCCAACTCTGATTTTTAAATATTCATAAAAACCTATAAAAAACCTATAAAAAAATAGAAACATGACGTCAAATGATGAGACTCTCTCTCTCTCACTCTCTCTCTTTCTCTCTCTCTCTCTCTCTCTCTTTCTCTCTCTCTCTCTCTCTCTCTCTCCCCTCTCTTTCCCCTCTCTCTCTCTCTTTCTCTCTCGACATAGATTTATTAATAAATTCCATAAAAGTATGTAATTTAATTTTACACAATTCATACTGTGAAATAAATAAATAACTTTAAATACGCGGCTAAGAATTAAAAGAATCAAATTTAGGTTCAATGCCTCGAGTTGAAAAATATCAGATATCAAAGGGAGAGGATAAAAATTTCGCGAGCATACGTTCCGGTCGATCGTCGCGTTTTAGCCGGTTATAGCTTAACCGTCCATCGGTCGGATTCGTGAGTTCCCATGAATTTACCGGAGAATAGAATTTTCGATCAGCTGCTATGCGGTGTCGACCGTCGTGCCTGTCAACCACTTGTCGTGCCGCTTGTCGGACGAATCTGCAAATCGCATTTTACCGGTTCCGCATTCTATGCGCGATCACCCAGTACATCGTTCCCATAACGACAACAGCGGACTGCGCATACCAACCAAAACGGGGAAAAACACTTTTGATGTTTTGCCGATATCGTCGCACTTTTCCTTTGTTCAGAAAATACTTATGCTCGAACCTTCGATCGCACGCGCGCGCGGGTTTATGATAAAACCATAGTGAAAAAGAACAGTTGTGAGATACGTATCGATTTTACGTTCTCATTGCGTTTATAGGAAAAACCTTCTCTTCCGCTCTTATCAGTCAGTTGCAAATACCGTTGAAAAGTAGACTATATTTTCATTATCGATCAGATATCTTCTGTGAAAGAAGAAATTCATAAATAATTGTTAAAACGTCTTAAGAATGAAAAATACTTCTAAATAGAATACGCATATGCTCTTTGTGAAAATCGATCAAATTTACAACTTATAAATATCTATCTTTTTTCGAGGATACATATTGTGTACTTTTTATAAATTGCATATTTACAGAATTTATCGATGTTAAATTATAATTTGCATTGTATTGATCTTTTTCCATTACTCTTTAGAAGTATAATTTCAAAATATAAATTTCAAAGACGAAATGGTACATACATGTACAGCATATATATAATATTATTATTCAAACTTTTATAACTTTTATAACTTTATAAAAAGAAAACTCATCGCGTCTTCCTGAAATCATACTTATCGCTACAGATTTTCTTTATATTGCCTTCATAATGATAAGTTCGTACCTGTGAAACACATCCAAATTATGCACACAGGAAGCATTACACGCATAGTTACCGTTAAATTGGTTGCTGTATTAATAGCTACTATTTATGACATTCGATCCTGCGAAATCCATTATCGGCACGTTTGCGATAACAATTGCGATGTAATTAGTCTCTATGCATAGCTAAGTAGAATGGTAACGAACGATATTTAAATATTACATCAACATAATTTCCTAGGATTATCCGTGGAAAAATTCGAGTATTACTTCGCCCAAATGTCACAGTTAACAAACAATCCATTTAAAAGGCGTCGCTTTGTTAGCAAATGGCCTAGCATTCGTTTGCTCCGATGTTATTAATATCAATTTTTTATCCGCTATTTCCGATCGAACTCCTGTCCACCTCAAAATGCATGGCGCGACAAATATGCTCAATTAGCAAATGGAAATCGGTCGAGCGCAACGTTAAGTACGATCAATGTTCAATTACACTATAGATCATTTTTGAAAGATGTTCCTTGAAGGATCGCGGTTAATGGCTGATGATCACGTACTTACGAAGTAACTTCTTGCTACTCTTTAATATATTGAGTACACTTGGGACCGAGTTGATACTTGAACTTCAATCGAGTCAGTTATTTGTAAAAATATGTAATATCACAAAGTGCAAGAAATACGATCTCCATGGAAGTACAATTGCGTTAGCTCTGTAGAATTTTTCAGAGGTCGTAAAAAGATTTTTGTTATACATATAAAATTGCTATATTTATTATCCCACTTGTCCGTTGCACTTTGTATCAAAGAAGTATTCAGTGAACTGAATATAGGAATGTAAGTGAATCTGCAATTTTATTTACTTCGAACTTCAAAAAATTATTGTTAAATGTATAAAAATATTTTACACAGACAGAGAGTTGGTATACATTTCAGACTGGAAACATTGAATATTTTCTCTCGATGAAAAATATAATAAAAATCTCTTAAAAAATATAGAGTAATAAAATATTACATGAAATATATAATCGTTCTTCATTTTACATTGTCGTTTTAAATGCCAGTTCAAGATAAAACTGCACTGTCACAAAATTTACGACATAGTGCTAGAATCTAGTATTTCGTGGGAATGTGGTTCGTGTGGTTATTTTACAAACAATCGACTTGATCTAAAAATCAATACTTGACATCGGTCATAAAAATCGGTTGTTTGTGCCGGCAATATATAGTCTGTATTTTACGTATGCATGTATATGTAACAACATATATACATAACGGAATATCCGAAAGTCTTGAAATTGTCTCAAGAATACCTAACAGAATATCTCCATTGGTTAGTCGCCTCTATTGTATTATTGGTGGTCTCGTCGTTTGGTTTAGTCGATTTTCGTTACAATTATACTTTGCTGTAACAGTTCGTTAAAGATACGTTGTATCCGAACCTGTTCCCAATTCCACACAAGAAACGTGTAATGATTTCCGGCAAATCGGTTCGTATATTATTTATTGGAGCAACTTACACACGGCATCGTTCTTCTTCGGAAATAGATTTCGGTACTTTAGTACGAGCTTCTAACAAGATATATTCACGAAGTCTTTTCCTTTGACTTTGACGAATCTCGATAGATTTTTAGAACCAATGAGAATCACTTTGCCAAGTCCCTTTGTTTCGATTGACATTCGAAATTGAAGATTAAGGGTCTAAGCAAAATGGCTGACTTATCATTTCAAGACATATTTCATGGTCTAAAGTCTTGTGAATAGCACAACAGATAGCACAACGCTAAGACTTTAGACATAAGACTGTATTGCGCGTTATTTTAAGACAGACTTAAATCCTAAAACATGTCTTGAAATGATAAGCCATTTTGCTTAGGCCTTAAAACTATCCTGGGAAGCTATATTACATTTCTGAAATAAAAAAAACTGAAGCTTAAGTAGTTACAAATTATATAAATAATTAGAAATTAGTACAATAAGCGTATATTTAAAAAAGGAAAAGATTATTTTTTTATAATTTCTGATTCAGCTTAAGTAGGTTGATATCAACTCCAAAATTAGATTATTAACAAAAAAATATAGGAAAAATATATATATTCGCTTTATAAATATTCTAAATGTATAAATATCCAAATCAGAGAAAGGCAGTTTACGAAGGTATAAGTCGAAAAGTACCGATCTTTTCTGTCGTGTTCGGGAATAGATTAGCGAATGTCAGAGCTGAATGCGAAATGCTCTTTGAAGATTCAATGAAGGATGATAGATCCAGTGGATTGCGGTAATGCCTCGACAGCCGCTTGAAAGTGGTTGCGCGAACAGATGCCCGACTTCTCTCGAATTTTCCCCGTGACTATGCAAGACTTTAAAATTCTAAGATTGGAGAAGTGTTTCTCAACTTCTTTAGTTTAATATAAAATGAAATACAAGAGAAAAAATTAAGAAATATAAATACGATAAGTGATAAAATTAAATCATCTTATTATGTTAATTCATCGGCATTTAATTAAGTGAAAGTAATATTTTGTACACATTTTATATATTGTTTATAAAACTATGTGATCTACTTTTGTTAAAAACATCAGGACTACCTTGACATACTTCCGAGATGATTGTGGTCTAACTTTAGTTTGAACTAAACTGCAGAACTTTTTTGATGTGTAAGACATGTTACATAGAAGAAAGAAAGAGAAAGAGAATGAGAGAGAAAGAAAGGACAAAGCTTCGGAGTTTTTATAAATTCTG
Source organism: Tetramorium parvispinum (assembly GCA_011638315.1). Taxonomy (NCBI): domain Eukaryota; kingdom Metazoa; phylum Arthropoda; class Insecta; order Hymenoptera; family Formicidae; genus Tetramorium; species Tetramorium parvispinum. Next base: position 13,315 of record VBVR01001095.1, on the reverse strand, counting down.
TCTGAGTCTTCGAATACGCATTCAAATTTCATACATTACAGCTTTCCTACTTAATATACACAGTAAAAAACATTTTGTATTCGTGTTAAAATTTTCCTGTGTAGAAAGTTTTGTGTTAAATTTCTAATACGGTCGTGTGTTAATTTAACATATTGTCGTTGTGTCACTTAAACTTTTCTATATTAAATTAATATTAACCATTTCTAAAAGTTAAAACAACACAATTTATATAAGTGCAATTATATTACTTTCCTTTTTATAACAGTTGCCATGTGTTAAATTGACATAATTCTTATGTTATTCATCATAAAAAGATCAAAATCAAAAATAGATACTTCTGTCAAATGTTAAAATAACGTTTTATCTTAGTTACATTTAACATTATACATATGTCAATTTAACGTAAACTTTGATTTCTGACCACGTCCAAATATTAAATTTTTGTGTTAATTTTTTAGGTATTATTTTTGGTACTTTTTAACACATTTGCTCTACGTTAAATTAACATAAAAATTTGAGTGGATTAATTGGGACATATGAAACGTGTTAAATTTAACACAAAATTTTTTACTGTGTAATTTGTCTAATCAGAAGCCTTTAACAATCAAGAAAAATTTATGGAAAGATTTTTATTTAAAATTGGAGAGAGCGATTACTGCACATACGTTGAGAATCTCTGACCTGCGCGATAGACGAACTTAATCTACATCGTCATTTCCATAACATCGTCTATAAGCCCAACCCGGTTCATGTCTCATCGATTGCCTCCTCCAAGATCGATCTGCGTCGCAACCAAGACGAAATCTAATCCGAGTATTTCGTGAGCTTAATTAGTTGAGGCCACAATATTCGCTGTAATATGGAGACTGCCCTTGCCAGCCGGCACAGCCATTATGTTTTGCCGTTGTTTACGACTATGTGCAGCACGCCGTCGTAGAATGTCCCCGGATTTGCGAACAGCGTTCCATACGTACCGAGTTATACCAATCGAGATTTAACGCGGCGTTTTAATCCAAAGCAAATGTAACTGTATATTTAAACGGTTGTCAATAGCGGATATTCGTCATAATCTCGAATAATCTGTTGACGAGCGCTATTACCTATCCACATATTACATACGCCCATGCTCTTCGCCAGTACTATCATATTCTCTCTCTATTTTCCTGTCAGTTATACCGATATTGCAACGAGAGCTTCTCTTAGGGAATATTTAATAGCAAAAGTTAGATACAATTTTTTAAATTATAAGTAGGTAACAAAATTACACTTCATATGGACTTAACTTCAACAGAAAGTTAATGGGGAATTAACTATAAAGATAATCATAATAACTTTGCAAAATTCCTGCAAGTTTCATTCGGCGTACCTTCCGCGAGATATGTTTCGCTAAGGTATGCAGATCTCTTTCCGTAAGATAGTGTGTCAATAGTGTAAAGCATTGACACTTATTCGAGATGGACCGGTCTCAGACAGACTCGGAGATGCGACATCATGATATTTCGCATGCCAAAGGGAGCGCAAAGGAGACATTCCGTCTCGCACTTGACAGCGCCGTTATATGAAAGACGCATTACGAATCGCGTCTTTTATTTACATTTCTCCGTCTTTCCCTTCTCCGACGGAAGGAAGACCCATCCCTCTACGCAAATTTAGTACGAGATGCGCAGATATAGAGCGCTGAATAAGTGCTGAATCAAAGTTTTGGATTCAACTGAGCATGTTGGTCGCGAACTCGAAGCACGTGCACGGCCCTTCGGAACGGGGTGTAAAACTATTCGGAGTTGCGCGTTCTCGGGGTAAAAAATCCGGGAGGACGAAGACTAGATAGAGATAAAAATATCCCGTTAAAGTTAGACGTTGGAGAAATTGCCATTTATACGCATTCAACATTTAAATGAAAATCTAAGTTTTATTTTGGAAGATAAAATTCTCTCTCTCTCTCTCTAATTGATATTATTTAAAATAGGGCTTAACTGAATAACATCCATATTTTTCATTTTAATTTTATTTATGTCTTACATGTTAATGAGAATGATAATAATTTATTTAAGAATAAAAGTAGCAAGTTTTTACTAATCTTTCTAGCAATTGTAGAATTCACCTACGGATGAAAATTACGGATAGTTCTCGCGCGTAACATCATAGAACATTTCCCACTGTGGTTATTCATATACAATTATACAAGTCTCATTGTCTAACTCTCAGCCATTTGATTGATTAATGAAAATACCATAGTAATTAAACGTGTAATGATTGTACTATGGCATTTACCCTCCCCCCGTTTCCGCTCTTCAATTAATGAGCTAAATAACTCAAAGTGGTGTGTTACAAAGGGCAATTTAGAATCGTGTCAAGTACACATGATTTCATCGATTCCGACGAAATATTAACGTCTCAATGTCCCTTCAAATGGGATTTCATTTCATGAACTACATCCCATTTTTCTCATCCAACACAATATGACTAATGAGCTATTTTGTAAGCGTGTGATTACGAAAATGAATTCGCGGCTCCTGGAGTCTCGGCTAAAAGCAAGCGAAACATGAACCTGGAATGAAACATATTATTTCCGGCCACTTTGCTCTCTAATTTAGCCGCCTCATCATCAGCATGCGGGCGTCGCGGCGCGGCGGAATCGCCGATCGTGCCGTACGTCGAGGACTCGCGCGCGTCCTCGTAATCAGAGAAGCCCAAGTGTACCTCACAGCGCGACCACATTCCGACGATTCCGCGTTCTGCGTTACGCGGTGACACAGTATATTGACTGAGGGGTGGATCGCGCGCCTCCTCGTCCCCCGCCGACTGATTTGGCGCGGCTGCGCAAATCTGGACCCCGCGGCGGCCGTCGGCCTCCGTATACCCATTGCTTTCCCTGCGTATGTATCGCATGTAGCACGTTCGCGCGCGAGTCCATGCCTGTCTCGTCCTGCTTTGCCCCCGCGAGGAATAGCTGTCCCGCCGCCACCGCCGGCATCACCACCGCCACCGCCGTCGTCGACGCCGACGCCGACGCCGACGCCGAGGCCGACGTCGCTCTCTCCCTCTCCCTTTTTCTCTCTCTCACACACACACACACTCTCTTTCTCTCTGCACCCTCCATCACCTCTCTCCCTCCCTGCCATCTCGCCGATCGTCCGTTTCCCTCTCTTTTTCCCACCTTCTCTCGCTTCCTCGACTCTTCGTCTGCTCGCGCTCGCACGTTCCTCCCTTTCTCGCCGTTCCGTCTCGATCGCACCTCTCTCCCTCTGGCTGGATCCCGTTCTCTGCGTCCGAGCCACCCGTGATTACACACGTGTACACAAACGCGCGCGGAGTAGCAGCGGCGTATACGAAGCGGGGCGACGAAAACATGTCGATGACAGATCTAGCGCAGGACGTGCCGATACTCGTCGGTGCCGGGCCGGTGGCGAGATAACGCGTGGTGAATACAACGAAAAGGAGTGCGCGAAATCGGCGCGCGCGATTCGGAGCCGCGGCGGGAAATCCGTCAGAAGCCGACGGAAGCGGGCGACGTGAGGAGCCGCGTATAATCGGCGCGACGCGCAAGGAAACGTACGTCCGAGCCTCCCTCGTTCCCATCCTCCGGCGAGACCGGAAAGACAGTGCGCACGGCGCTTCGTGGTGAATCCTCCCAGTGACGTGTGCACCCCTCCGTGCCCGTAGGTGTGTACGACGTCGGGGTGGTCAGCTTCGGTGGTCAGCGGAGATAAACGTTCTCTCCCGGGCTCGCCGTGTATGTGAGAGTGTGTGCCGACACCGGCGCGACAGTTCCGACCGGTGGGAGGTCGACCGGAAGCGGTAAACTAGGTGATACCGTCCACGGGGAACCGGTAGTGCGGCAACCGGGGTAGTGGTCTGGGTCCGTCGTCTATATCGGGCCGGCACGGTTTATGTGATGAACGTGGTTTAATGGTTGATCCGCTAAAACTCTTCTGGGTTATTACCAACAGCACCTACCTGGGTACGTCCGAGCTTCGCAGAGAGACACCTCGTCGGACACGCGGGGAAAGTGGGGCACGATTATGCGCCCGTTTGTTCATGCGGGAAGAATAGTTTACAGATAGATTCAACGGCCGTGTTACACGGGCGGGCGAAACCGCCTTCAGCCGCCTCCGGAGCGTAATCTGAGCGCGTTTGCGATGCCGTCAAGGATTTCATTCTCGTTGCACTTCGCGCGATTGTTCCCCGTTTTCCCCTGCGCGAGCCACAATATCGCACAATAAGCGCGTTGTCAGTGATACTGACTGAATTAATACTGCTCCGCGATATTTTAAGGGGTTCTGGATAGGAAAGGGAGAAAATTCTGCATTAAACATGGACTCGTTCCTCTGCATATTTTATACACTCGATTATTTTTTTTCACAGAAATATGATAACGAGACCTTCAAAGAGATCTTACAGTCATTAGGAACATACTCAGAGTTTTCAATTATTGAACATCGATCGCTTCTATTTAATATGTCAATAGTAATAAATGGATATAATAGCGACAGCCAGCCGAACAAAGTTACCGTTAAATATTTCTTCTGTCGAAGACTTTTTTTTTAATTTATAGCAGAATTATACAAAATATTACGTAATGGGCAAAGAAATCGTTTAATGAAGGATTATTATCACTGGGGAAATTGTGCAACATCGACTGATACGTGAAACTGGTATCCGTTTGAGCCTTGGTTACACGTTCGATCCTAATAATCCGCCTTTCCCGTTACATCCCGTTCCGTAACACGATCGCAACGACAACACAGGGATGTTTTGCAACGAGCGGATCAACAAAAACAATCTCGTGGGCGTCTCACGGAATGTTGCAGAGCGGGATGACCGGAAACTGACTGGACACCATTTGCCGCTTTGTGAAATTTGCTACCGCGCGTCAGCGGTCTCGTTTTTTCGTTCCAAGAAGAACAGCGATATTGAGAGCGATGACAAATCCTAGTATTTGTAAAAGCGACGAACTCTTCGAAGGGAAGAGAGAGAGGGGGGAGATAGACGGAGAGAATTGATGATCGGATTTCATTATTCCAGCGATCGCGAAACTGCGAAAGTTCATCACAAGTGCGAAACAATGGCGCGACGATGCGAATTTTAATGACAGATGCTCGACGTCGCTCGCTCTCGCGAATTTTGCATGTACGTCACGTACACCGACAAATTGCCCGCACACGACCTGATGAATTAATACGCTCGCGGGCGCGAAACAAGACCGCGTTTGATTCGGCTGGAAATCAAGTCAAGGCTGTTTTTGCAGTCAGGCTGAATGTGTACGGTGCTCCGCGATCGAGCAGATGCGCACGATTTTCATCTATTCATCTACGCTACGGTTATTAAGAGTTTCGTTAAATGTATCCTGGAAATTACAGGAAGACGAATGTAGAGGCTGCTTGCGCAGTCCATTTCCTCCAATTATGTTGCTACAACGTTTCTAACTGTAACAACCGATGAAAGTTAACGCATTCGCATAGTTTCCCTGAAATGATGGCCCTCGCGCGACAGAATGCGATGAAATGCTTCGCGAAATTTGCATTTCCGCAACAAATTCATTTCGGTACTCGCCCTGTACTTTGTATCGATTAGCGCCAAGTCACTAGTTTATATTAAATTTTTGCCCTGGATTGTGTGCGCGTTAACGAATCCACGAATTAATAAGTTCGACGTCTCAGGAGACAATTAGAGTTTCCCAGGTGGCTCTTGAGGAGAACGGAAATTACGATCGTTTCTAATTTCATAGCAATTTCATAACAATTTCATAGCAAGTTCTCAAATGTCACCGCAGAGAGAAGTCAATGTATATTCCCATGGACGACCCTAAGCGGCGGAGTATAACGTGCTCGACGATACGTTCCCTCGAATTAATTCCAAGCAATGGTCATTTCGCGTCCTCTCGTTTCCTCGACTTGAATACAGATTGATGTTGGACCTTCGTGCCGGATTGCCAACAGGTGATCAACGGATTAACGAGCGAGGAAACGTTTAAAGTTCGGAAGGCACTTCGCCAGTCTTCGCTTTTCACGTAGCCGGGCTACGAAAAGTTGGCAGGTTGTCTAAACTTTTTCCTCGTTTCGCGGCAAGTCGTTACTGTATGTAAGAGGATATCTGTTTGCCCGTACCAAAGAGGAACTGCAGAATCACCACACATTCCTATCAGAAATTCATCTACTTCTCTCTCTCTCTCTCTCTTTCTCTATTTATCTATTTTTATTTCCGTCGCTTTTTGCCCGTGAATGTTGCACATCCGGCTGCGAGATTCACAAAATAGCAGCAAAAATATTGAATATCACCGATGATTATCTTCATACAAAGTTTCTTTACAGAAATCCAGGTGCGGACGAAGAGTTGAAAATTAAGCACGTCTTCCATTTAAATTCGACCGATAATCACGCCCGGTCGACCGGGCTAAGCCATCCTAAATTTCAAACGCCGGCGTACAATTCGGGCTTACCTTTTCGCGCTTAGCCAGAACGGCCAGGGCATATCGTTAATTACCGAGAAACAAGGAAGCGAACGAGTCCCTCTCGCCGTGTGAGAATTACCGAGATTAATCGTAAATTTTGCGAAAAAGCTGCCGTGCAGCAAGGACTTCAAACGACGGACGATAGTAACTAAATACTGCACGGTTTTTTAACATATAATACTGAAAAATATAACGATCGCAGGATTTTCCTGAAAATGGCCGCGCGAATTTTTCCGTCTGCCCCAATTCGGGCTATTTGAAATTTTTGTGCAACTCGCAAAGCGAGCCTCGCGCTCGAAGCAGCTTACTACTCGGTTCTGCACTTTTGTTATTCCTTTTTTCCCCTTTTAATTTGTAAAACTCGGTCGGTCGGTCGAAATCGAGGTGAATTCGCGGACGTAAAGTATGGTTGAGATTACTAGTATTGGTGCGGCACTAGTGCGGCACTACCGATCAATAGTTTGAGTACAATACGCTTTCCTCGGTGAATCCGCGAGTCTTCGCAATTCTGAAAGGTCAGGAAAATTATGTCGGCGACGGCAAAAATTTATCGGCGTGACAAATTAAATTAATGTTGGTCTTTAATCACTATTTCTCGCCAAGGTAGATATCAGGACGATGATCACTGATGAAATTTGTATCGGCAAATCGATATCGTATCATCTATCAAACTAAGATTTATATTGTTAATATTATCATTTATATTATTGTCATTATTAATATACTATAAATATTTGATTATCGTTTATATTATTGTCACAATTAACATATAATTATAATTATTTGATTATCATTTATATTACTGTCATTATTAACATTCCTTATTTTATATGTGACTTTATATAGTATTCGGATGCTATTAATCTAAATTATTAAACAATTACTAAACGCCACCCTCTTTTAAGGTTCATCTAAAATGGACTTTTCACCTATTCATCCGCTAGTTACTATATAAGCCCTCTTTTCTCCCGAGCTTCTTCACCGCGCGTTAAAATGAGCCGGAGAAAAATCGCTACCGGTCGTTATCCATGAAGTGCACCGTGACAGAGCGATGACAAAAATTCAATACCCGGGTTGCCATTTCCGCGACGGTGAATTTCCTTCATGTCGCCAACGAAAGGGTGATTCTTTTCACCAAACCCACGATACAAACGGCCACACGCAGTTTCGTCGATCGGCCAATCGGGGCCATCGGTGCCGCTTTGAAAGGGCTCTTTCTCTCTCTGTCTCTCGACGCATGCGAGTGTGTATTGTGTGCCGGCACACAGCACGTCCGACCTGCGGGCGAGCAATTGGGGTATCGTTCAATTGAACGAACGGAAAATCAATCCGACAGGGTGGTAATTACGTCGTACACGAAACCGCGCGTCGAGGTATCCCGTCGAATCGCGGATTTATATCGAGACAAGCATGTAGACGCCATAGGCGCGTTTTGTATGACCCTCTCCCCCCCCCTCTCCCGCGCCGGCCCTCGGATTTATGCCAGAGGGCCGTAGTTCGCCGGGGCGATGAATGAGCCCCGTCGGCGACAGCGAGCGAATCATAGGCATGCCGCGGATGACACGCATAGCGGTAAATCTCGAGGGCTTGCGGGCCCGAAATCCCGGACATCAGATACTAGCGCGCTATCACAGCTCGTCAAAATTGTTATTGTTCGCAATGAATCGTTCCTCGTAGACGAGATGTTAACACGATAGTCGCGAATATTAACGACATCATTCCGCTTTTACAATTTGCGCGCGGCTGAAGTACGTGACCAATTGCGAGGGTACTTTCCCGAAACTCCGAGTTTAATTTTCATGACTGCTCTTTTCCTAATTTAAATCGGAGTATATTTTTCTCAATTAAAACTTTCGCGAAGAAACCGATCGTTTACAAGTTGTTAGCGATTTGAATAGCTTCATGCAAACTATAATTATACGATAATTAAGGAAATCTTGTTGTAAATTCACATAAATTTAATATTATAATATATTATTATACTTTTTTAAATTTTAATTTAATATTTTATTAATATTGAATACTAAATAAATTAAAATTATATTATTAAATATTAATATTTTAGTATTACAGCCAAAAAACTTTAATATTATTAATTAATAGTAAAATATAAAACTTTATTTTATAATTACTAAATAAAAAATGATACACCGAATATTCTCAGAGCAAGTATGTATACACAGAAAAAATATTAATTTCAAATTAATAACAATATTCTTATATATAAGCAAGAATATAAAATCTTCTTTAAAGAATTTGATAATCTTAAAGAGACAATAACTTGCTCGCACAAAGAAATTTTGTTTCTGTTTAAGATTATAAAATTCTTTAAAGATATTTTATTCTTGCTTATATATGAAATTATTATTGTTGATTTGAAATTAACGTTTTTTTCTGCATATACGTTAAATAAATGAGACAAGTATATAACAAGGCAGAAAATAATAGAACAATAAATAACAGACCAATAAATGAGCTGACGTCATTTATTAGCACAGCACTGTTCATTAGATTCGAAAGCGACGTCGCAATGTCTATTGCAGTGTCCAGCGTCGGTTCAATCATCGCCTCCTCGTGATTGGAAGCGACGTCCGACGTCATTAAGCGGAGCAAACAAGCTCCTCGAGCTTCTTCATTTTCTCCCGCCCCGGTCAACGTCGCTTAATAAACTTCAGGGATTCTTCCCGCGAACTCTCTTGCATTCACGCTGCTCGATCATGCATCACCTCCGACGACGCTCATCGAGTCTGCTCGCCTCGTCGAATCCGCAGCGCACCTGATTACTTCCTTTTTCCCCCCTCTTCCCGCGCTATTTCATCACTTGTTCTCATTCAGCGGCGTTGCGCCGCGACGATACGAACACAAAGTGGAACTTAATTCCGCCACTGTGCATATTTGCGCGTACAAACCCCGACGTTTTCCCTCCGTTTTCCACTGGTCGATGTCTCGTCTCAATTATCGGATACCCTGCACCTCTGCCGATCGACGAGAGATTGTCCGCGCCCTCGGTTTTTCCTCTACCGTTTCCGTAACTTTGCCTTCGTCCCTTGATCTTCGTCGTGTCTCATCTTCTGGGTCAGGGATCCCCGTAAGTCTGAAAATAATCCCTTCATTTCTGACGACACCGGCGCGCGCGCGCCCCTTTGTCGGCCGGAGGAATCAACTACGCTTCTGCAAAGGTCCACTCGATAGATTAAAACTTTGCTTTGTTAAGAGCTCCCGTTTAACTGACAGCCCGTTATTTTAGCGCGACGTTTATTAGAGGATCCACCAGCGCGTACCTCTTTTGCCCGATCATAATTGACTTGTCAGTTACTTTGTGACAACCGCGACGGAACTTTTCTTCGGAACTTTTCTCCTATTATCAGGCAGCATCCCTTTGCCCTTTGTTGCGACGGAATTGTCGCTCACTTCCGGAGGTACGTGTAAACCGCGAGTGAAATTACGGAATAATTTGCGCTACTGTCAACGTCGATATAGCCTTACAATGTATGACAAGTATTTTATTTCTCAATCGTCTGGAATACCACAATTAATTGATGCATCTCTCTCCTCGATTTTAATTTTGCAACATAATATCGGCTTCAAATATCAGTGACTTCTGCGCAATGCTCATTGTATCTATTGTAAATGAAAATTAACGAAATCTTATGATATTCGTGGAATGTAAGAAAATTAATTGTTTGAATAATTCACATTATTTATTATATATAAATAATTCTCGACATTCATTACTGTACGCGTTCTTTTTAAAGCTTTGTATAATCTTGTTTGAAAGAAACCTCGGTTCGCGTAAAATTGTTTTTCCGATTTGAATAATTATTTCTTTATTTGCTTATTGTTTTGCGATAACTCTAACGGTGATATTAGGAAATGTAAAATGTCTTGGGATAAATAATACATTTTTCGATGACGAGCGCAGAACTCTTCAAGGGCTTAGTGCATAATTTTCGAGCCGCAATTACTGTAGACTAGTTTTTAATTTAGGAATGCAAATATATTAGATTCGCCTCTTGGAAATATAAATTACATATTCACATACGTGCTATAACAACAATATTTTCTTCCGGGACAGCATTCTATAGCTTAATTACATACAAAACACGAAGAATGCGAGTTCTAGCCGTGTTAAATAAGATTGTAATGAAATTACAGATTGGATATAAAACGTACTACGTGCAATTTTGACTCGTAGTAAATATCCGTGTATAGAATATTGCAGAAATTGTGCTGTTTCTCGGAGAGAGATCTAATCATACGGAAAATACTACAATACTAAATGGGCCATTGCAAAATTATTTAATATTGATAACTGAGTAACGTTATAAAGTGAAAACAAAATTGTTTTCAGCGAGTACTAAATGACTTTAACAGAAAAAAAAACAGTTTAAGAGAAATTTGATTTTATTGCTGATTGACGAAATATTTGAAAATCGAGAAATTGATGGGCGAGCGATAATTTTGTACATGCAGAAATTGATTTAAAAATTCGAAATTGAGAGAACGTGTTGCAGAAATTTTCGGAAACATCCTTGCATATATATATATGCCAATACATAATTGCAAACCCATGTTTTGGTAGCGTACACGTACGCCCTCTATTTTCATGGAATCGACTTGCCGTGTAATCAGCAAATCCGAAATTTATGAACGCGAGGAAAATACTACAAACGGTCAGCTGGGCGCGTATAAACATTAACGGCGGCATTAACGGGCGCAGAAAGCGGCGGTAGGAAGGAGATAGCAACAGCTTCATCCGCACATTTTCCTCCGTAGCGCGACGTGTAGAGTCTGTTCTTGTCAATAGAACGTATTAGCAGCCACATACATATGGTTACACGGCAAATATGAAGTTGCGTACTTCATCTCTGAGGAGGTTACTTGGCGAAGTATATTCGTTCTGTTCGAGTGTATTTTGATCTTTGAGCGAGTTTTGAAGAATTCCGTCGCCGCTGGTTTGATTTTTATCGAAGACGAGGACACGCTTAAAGTCACACAATTTATTTCGAGAGATAAACATCGGAATAAGCAATGAATTTGAAGCTTGGAAAAAGTATTCGAGTAATCCTCAAGATTTTATTTATGTATGCAAGCCTTTTTTCTCCCCCCGGCGTTGCTATTACTCCCTTAAATAAAAGGTAAAGTTCAGACCATTATTTCTCGCAGACGCCTCGCGATCGAAATCGCTGAAATCCTTACTAAGAAATGCGTTTAAATTCGCAGGTGATGCGCGTAAAGAGAAGCGATAAATCCCGCGCGGGACTTTTGCGATTTGAATATCAAATAAACGCAAGCTCGACATTTTTATTTTTGCAAAGCCACTTTTGCATGCTCGCTGCCCGCGCAAAATCAAAGCGCTGTTCCGGGCGCGCTGCCCCACTTACAGATAGTTGAGTAGATACTTTCGGTCATTGCGACTATGAAAATATTATCTCAATCCGACTTTCCGCGCGCCAACAACGTGTTGCATAATGCATTGTTCGTCGCAGCGAAACAAATGCACCGGCGCATCAGGCACCGGTCCGATCGAACAACAATAAAACACAGCGGACTGTGAAATGCCTTTTTACCGTGGAAATCTTATATTTATCCCATCCATACGCACCGCGTCGCGTGAATGGTTGTTCATTGCGGACCGATAATAAATTCTATTTATTGCGACGCGGGCTGTGGACGTTGAAAATCGTTTCGCAACTAAATTGGAACAAAATGTCGCATGCATTATTTCGCGGTGCACAGCGCCGAAAAAAACTGTCCATCACGTGTTTAAGCGTTGTAATTCAGTAATTTATGTCGTATGTTTCGCTGATGGTTGTCACCGCTCCAAGATTTACGGTTGATATCCAATTTGCGGATTTTACGTCTTAAATATTTAAAAAATGATTTGAATTTCGGTGTAACTTTGATGAAAATCGCTCTTTATCGCCGCGGCCGCTCAAAAATATACCTTACGTTGCGTAGAAACCTACGTTGAAGGTGTCATGCGCATATGGCCACGAATAGCCGCTAGGAATATAAACTGTGTAATATCGCGAGAACGTAATATCGTAATACATTATGGTTCTCATACAAATACGGAATAAGGTGGGAACTTTTTATATAAATATATGCGAGGGGATTTGTAAAAGCATGTCGCAGCTAATTCTTATTAAAAGACTTTTAAGCCCGTGTACCATTATCCAACTAGTATTTTAGCCTACTTGTGACAGGAACAGTTTGTATCATCACCTTCATATTACAACGACTAAATTTTGTCCAAGTCTGAAAATTTTCTTCTCTCTTTTTAAAAAAAATGTGCTTCCTGAGGTAGAAATTTTCCTGGTTTTCCACCTTCGGTGAGTGTCACGAGTTCTCAATTCTCGATATCGGGCGCATATGGAGAAATGTATCTTGCACCATTTGTCACAGTGAAAAAAATTCTGGTTAAAAACGGACGAATCAGAAAATCTTGTCGGATTGATCAAATATTCTGGTTATTACAATAAGAATTCTGGTTATTATAAGTTATAATTATAACTTATAATAACTCGATACTTAAAAGTATTGAGTTCTGTTATAATTACGATGACATATTTCTTTGCGAAAAATTAAGGACCCCGCCACCTACCCTTCTTCCACAATTTACATTGTACAAACAAGTGCAATGTAAATTTATTATTATTTTTTTCTATGAGTATTTATATTAAAAAAAGTAAAAGTTTGTAAATTAAAACAATTAAAAAAAAGGAAATACATATTTATTTAAACATTATACAAAGGTGATGAAGACTGCACTGAAAAAAATATTTTGTATTATGAACCAAAAGTTTTGTAGATATATACCCAAGAAAATTATTCAGTTGCTATAAACAAATATATTATTTA
>VBVR01001094.1:0-34845 GCA_011638315.1 Tetramorium parvispinum | reverse complement strand
CTTATTACGCAATATATTAGATATTATATTTTAAAATTAAAATGAGGCTAAAATTTTTCTGCATGCTTTCCTATCTGGGTGGATATTACAAACAGTCTTTATCTACAATGCTCTGTTTGCAAGCAATTAGAGTAAAATATGGAAAATTCAGATATCATTAGATTCAGAGAACTTGAGGAAGTTGATAACACATGCTTTTATCTTTCGATATTTAATGCGTACTCTTAAGACATTCGATTCGTCATTCAGCGAAAATAACAGGATGAGGATGCGAGGATGTATATTATATATATTACAACTGTGCTTTGAGATAATATATTTATTTCTTATTAATATGGAGTTTTCATCAACAATAACAGTGTAGCAGTAGGCGTAACAAGAGAGACGAGGTAGGTTACGAGGAACCTATCCTAATGTCGTACGCCAACAAGTCACCGCGGTTGGAAGGGATCCTCGTGGCGTCTATTCCTTCGTTCATCATTTTTCTTCTTTTTTTTGTTTTTGGTGTGTGTGCTACGACGCCGAGCTACTCGGTCGTTAGATCAGGCGGAAGCCGGACCGTCTCCTTTATGTGTAAATTCTTGGCGATTTAATCCTCGAGCAACGTATTATCGCGGACCACGCGCAATCTTATCGTGCAATCTTTCAGTGACACGAGCACGACGAATATATCGCACATGTATGTACTTCTCTCTCAAGATAATCGCCTCTGATATTCGCGTCGATACTTAAGCACTCTCATCTTTCGCCGGTTTTTTTTTCTTTTTTTTTTTAATTTCTTTTCTGCCATCTCTGTTTCGTGCGTAAAGCTATAACATCGGTTACTTAAACTGCACGAAGAGGGAAGAGTAGTAATAAGTAATGAAGTACGAGTCGGCACGAACCGTTCGAGGATTAAATTGTCGCCTCACGCGCGTTTACGGTTCGCATTTAATAATTAATGTGCAGCATGTTGAGAAACGAGGTACACGCCACGGTAACCCATTGTTCTTTTGCAAGTTATACGAAACGGAAGAGCCACGTGCTATGTGTTTAATCGCTTACGATTATTTATTCCGTAAAGTCTAACGCGTTACATTACGTTATAGCCGATCCCTCCTTACCAAGTGACAAATCAAGACGTCGCATATCGGAAGGGAAACCTGTGGGCTGACGGCGCTGGTTGCTCTCATCTACGAAAGATCTCTCAAAATTTCTCGTCGCGATTGTGCGTTGACAGGTGAACGAGCGCGAAAACGATTTAACTTTGTAACATATAATAATTTACTTTCATTGATCCAAGGAAGCAAAATGTCAGCAGTTTGCCAGCAGATTCGAATATTTTCACAAATTGGCACTCTCAGCTGTAGAACCTATCGATATAATTTGATGGAGGATTACCAGCAGAAATCGGGCAGACTTTATCGTTTCGTAAACATTTAAATGGAATATATCATTTACATAGTTTCTAAATAGCAGATTTCTGCTGGCAACTCGCTACGACGTTTAATCAGCCTGATTGTTACATTTCCGCTGGCATTCTGCCGACAAAATTTATGGTAGCCACTGCGAAATATCTGTTTCCAAGATTCGGCTCTCTTCGAAGACAAGAAAGTTGCGTCAGTTGTTGAAAATTGTAAAGAGATAATTGGAAGTATAAGGAAATTACTCAAGGACTTTAACTTTGTAACGTAGTAATTTACTTTCATTGATCCAAGAAAGCAAAATATCAGCAGATGATTTGCCAGCAGATTCGAATATTTCGACAGATTGGCACCTCAGCTGCAAAGCCTATATTAGTATAATTTGATAGCAGATTACCAGTAGAAACCGAGCAGTATTCATCATTTCGTAAACATTCGTAAACATTCGTAAACATTTAAATGGAATATATCATTTACATAGTTTCTAAGTAGCAGATTTCTGCTGGCAACTCACCACCACGTTCCATCAGCAGATTCTTACATTTCCGCTGGCATTCCGCCGGCAAAGTTTACGGTAGTCACTGGCGTCTGTTTCCAGGATTCGGTTCTCTTCGGAGACAAGAAGGTTGCGTCAATTATTGAAAATCGTAAAGAGGTGATTGGAAGTGTGAGGAAAAATTACTGGCGAACATGGAGCGCGATTCGCCTTTCGAAGATAGACACAATGCGGAGATAGACGCTGGACAGCGACATGCGAGACATTTTGCATATTAATTCATCACTTAGCAGGATAGGACCCGTTCGTTCGACAATATCAAATAGTGGTATTACTTGGCAGGATTTAAAAATCAACGTAACAACAGTTCAAATTATGGCAGTGCTTTGTAGAATAATCTTATTGCCCGTTAGCGAGTGAATTAATATGATGCCATTAATCATCGCGATAATGATAATGAGGTGAATCAATCGTGCCATGTCCGGTAAACTCAATTCGCGTCGTTGAACGCGTTTCAAGGAAACCTACGGACCTCTCCTTTGCTTTAAATTGGTGTGTTCGATTACTCCTCGTTTTTTTCCGCGAATTTTTCCTCCTTCTCCTTTTCTCTCTTGTCCTCTCTCGTCGTCTATTACATTCATTTGTGACAGTTTCTCGCGATTTTTCTTCGCATCTACTAGGTGATGCTTTCGGGCCGTACTCGTTTCTCCTCTCGCATCATCGTCGAGAACGATGTTGCGTGGGGAGAGATAATGGAAAGAGAAGAGCGAGTGCACTCTACGCGATCTCGTATATTTCACGTCGGAAACTCAATTATATTACGGAGAAAGACTGTGGAATATAGTATTATCTTTGCTTGTGTATAGGCCGGCAATTCCAGATACATATATATACATAGATATATATATATATTATAATAAGTATAAGTAGCTATATTATGCAATGAGATCAGACACTCGAAGAATACTTTTGATAGTAAACATTCGAAGAATATTTGATAAGTTATCGAACGAGAGAGCACAGATACCAATATTTATTTAGAGAGCGACGGTTTCTTGAAAATGATTATAATTGAGATTCTGCATAATTATCCATTTATTTCCTTTCCCTCTCTCTCATTCTCTCTCTCTCTCTCTCTTTGAGAATCGTTACGATGCTATTCACACCGAGAATTGAAGATTCCAAACGGCATTTTCGTCGTTATCGCGACGGAGATGCGTTGCGATCGCGCGGAATTGCGTCACGGAAGGAGCTCGCTCTCGCGAAGACGACGATGGCAATAACGAGATAAGTGCATTTTGCTCTTATCTTTCCGTGCGTGTGACGTCTAACAGGCTCTTGTTGGCGCACAAAGAAGTAGGGGGGCTCGACCTTTAATTCAGTGCAATAGTGTTCCTTCAGTGGGTAGAAGACAACGTTATGTACAAGATATCCACGGGGGGACTTCTCCCCCGGGAACGTCTCACCCCACAGACGCTCGTGAGACCGGAACAACGGAAGAGACCAGATTCGGGGAGGTGAGGGGGGAGAGGGGAATGGAGAGAGCCCTACTGAACCAAATTACTGGTAGAACCCACACACGTTTACGAGGAGAGAATTACAGCTTATATAAATTAACTTTAATAAGTCTATCTTTGATTTCTTTAGGCGCGGGTGACTCTAAACTGGCCCCCTATACGTTTGTATTTTGATCACTTCCTGAATTAATTGCAGCACAGATTACGCCTACACACACGCGTCCGCCGTGAACGCGGTTCTTTTTCTTTTTTTTTTTTTCCGTCCGTCCTAGCTTCGGCAAGCTACCCCCCTGGCGATCACGACGGTTTGGGCGAGCGGGTTTCAGAGGATCGATGAGAGAAGCGGGCGAGCTGAGCGGTGTGCGTTCTGTGATGCGAGAGACACCACGTGTCTCTGCAAAACTCTAGGCGAGACGGCGTGCCGCCGTCTTCTTTCTTTCGTGTGTGTGTGTGTGTGTGTGTGTGTGTATATATATATATTTATGTGTGTGTTTGTGTGTGTCATCGGCGGAATCGTTTAGCGCGCTTGTAAAAACGCTGAGCGCGGTACCTGGACACGGTGACCCCCCCTCGTAGGTGCAATCATTCAGGACACTTTCATCGATTTCGAACGCGCGGCTCCGGCGCGACGCGACGCGCCGCGCGTCGCGCTGACGCACGCGACACCGAGGGAAACACCCTCGGGACTACTAGCCACGACCTACTTAACGAGGACAATGACGTACTAATTCTACCGGGGAAAGTGTATGTCTGCCCCCGCGCGCGGCGGCGGCGGCTCGTCGGCGTTGGGCACTTGGCCGCCGCGTTCCCGCTTCTGGGAAAAGATAGTCGCACGTACACTCACACACGGAGAGATCTACCCACTAAGGACTCGACGAGGAATTTAGTTTAAGTTCTTCTGAATACAATAGCGCACTACCGGAGGAGAACTATGAAACTAAATGTCTATTATTATACTCTATCGTACAATATAATGTAGTGAAATATTCGAGTACAATACAGTACTAGTTTTTAAGTAAAGTATCATTTTTTTTTTTTGGGCGGATACGACTACTCCTCTAAGGCCTCGCTCATACGAATCTTCCCGTTTTCTCGTTAAAGTAATTAATTCGAATCTCGTCCTCAGTGTATTTTTTTTTATCTTTTTTTTTAGTCCCGCGCACATCCAGACACGTTCTACGGTCTAAGTTGAAATAGTAATGAGACTAGACGTGAGTTTCGCTCCCTTTTTCCATCAAGTGAATCGTAAGAATTCGACAGACGAAGATGGGAGACATGCACATCGATCAGTAACAATTATTCAATTCCAATAATGTTTCATTTACAATTCCTGAATGAAGTTTCGCCTATCAGTCTAGTAAAATCTGTCGGAAGGAATCGGCGAACTCGCCGACCGCGCGGGTCGGTGAGATTCGACCGAGTCGCGCAGCGAACGAACGAACAAACAAGCTTATCGCATAATAACCGGACCCCGGCGCTTATCTGGATTAAAATATACATTCTATTACACATCCTGTGCCGGACGAAATCAATCGCGAAGTTAATTACTGACGTTTGGCACTGCTTCAAGAGACAATTACTACGGATAAAGAGGATCCTCCCGTTTAGGTGTTCACACTTCCAGCCGGAGCCCAATCCTCCGGTATCTCGAATAATCCGCGATTATTACGTATTACGTTAAAGGACTTCGGTTAGAATTCCGTCGGCTTCCGATCCTTACCCTCCTGGCGCGATAATTATAAGATTTAATGCATATTATCTCGCAGTAAGTGGTCATTCTACGCCGAGAGTCCATCGAGCGAGTCTCTCTCCTTCCGCAGTCACAGAAATTATTAAAGTGGCAGTATGCAGTCCAATTCGACGAGTATTCGGTAGACCAGCGTTTCTCAACTTACGCTACGCGTTACGCTTTGCCTATGGCGAAGTTGCCCGGAATGAGAGTTCCGCCGTATTTACAATATTCGTACAGAGACGAAGGATTCGAAGGAACGACAGTCTGTATCTCGAGATATTTACACTCCCCGAGGGGGACGATTATCCTAGAGCCTGTCCGAGTTTTTATTCGCGAGCGAAACTCACCCCCGCCTCTCCGTCGCTACCGGCGGGAAAGAAAAACGGAGATAAATGGGAATAGATGTCCGATGCTGCGTCCATAAATCATCGTGTGTTCGTTGTATTCGTGCGCTGGGTGTGCGGCTGATCGATCGCCATCGCTAGGAATCAGTGGTGCGAACGGTTGCGGATGGAGACCCGCTCGATAAACTTGGACAGACTTGACCCGGTGAACACCGGTTTTTTCTTTTTTCTATTTTTTTTTTGCGTGAAAGTGAGTTTGAGAACCGATAAATTTTGAAAGAGCTCTATCCACTACGTGATCTAAGATCGTGATCTCGAATCGTCGAAGATCGGAGTTGAGAAACGCTGCAGCGTACAATATCTGGTACCATAGCAATCGAGAGAGACTCACCCAGGCTGCCGGTTTAATGTAGAGTTAAAATGTCAACAAGAAAATATCTTAGTATTCGTATGTGTCTCGCTATCTATTTAAGACATCACTACTAGAGTTTATAGCACTTTTGTTTATCCTATATTATCAATGTACGTAACAATATATGAACAATCAAAGAGACTCTCTCTCTCTCTCTCTCTCTTTCCCCGTCCTTTTTACCTCATTCCCTCTCTCCCCCCTCCCCACTCCAACAGCAGAAAATTCCTCCCTCGCATCGCCACGCCTCTGGCTAGTTCTTAATTTCTCTGATAAACTGTCGGATTCCTCTACAAATTGACCTATAAATCTGATATTGCTTAAAATCAATCAAAGCCCCTCAAAGGCTCAGCAATCCTCCAAAAGCCGAACTGCTTTCAAGAACTCTCCCTTAATACGGGACGGTCTCCTATCAAGGGGGATGCAAGTCGCGATGGTGGGCCCTGGCAGTTAGGATGGCCTTCAGCTCGGAGTCCAGTTGCTTCTTGGTTCGCTCGCTGACAAACTGGCCGCCCACCACCGGCTGGGTCAATCTCGGTGACGGCAGGTCCGCCATTAGCTTACTGCTGTCGCGATTCTCGTGACTCCTCGCGCGCCGTATGGGCTTCTTGATCGGCAATGCTTCCTCCTGGACCTTCTCTTCGCCTGCGGAACGACTCAGGGAAAGCGTCATTTCTTGATTTAGAGTATACGTTGAACCACGACTGCTGCTACCACCACCACCACCACCAGCACCACTACCACCCCCGCCGCCACCACTACCGCTGCCTATAGCCTCCGATGACCTGGTGAGGTCAATAGTCCCGGAGCCCCACTCGCGCGATAGTTTCCTCCCGATAGCAGATGTGAGTTCGCTGTTCGGCGACAACAGTGGGCTTCTGGATGCCTGATAGCCGGCCGAGTGTGGCGGTCTCAGTGTGGCGAACACCGGGAAGGACTGGCCTCGCTTGGCCGGGCTGCGAGAGTATCTCGGCGTCGGCACGCCGCCGCCCCCGGCAGCGGAATCACGACGAATGGTCGGCGTGCCAGCGGTCGAGTCGCTCCTGGTAGGTGCTAACGGGCGCAGATTGGCACTGCCGCCGAAGCCAGAGCCAAGACGCGGCGGCGGCGAACCGCCGTCCCCGTGGCTCAATCTACGGCCCACCGTCTCTAGCGGGCTCCTCGCGCGCAAATTGGTACTGCTGAGCGTGAACTCGCGCGGCTTCATCGGCGCGTCAAGACTCACCGGCGACAATCCAAGACGCGACGCCGACAGATTCGTCGAGCTCCTGCTCTTCTCCGATCGCTTGGGGCTTCGAGGCATCAGCGGGCTCTTGCTGCGACTTCTCTCTCTACCTTTTCCCAATTTCTCATCCTTTTTCACTGTCTTGGTGGCATCAGGCTCCTCGGGTACAGTCTCGATCTTCTCTTCCTGTTGTACTCTGAAAGAAATAGTTACATATTTAGCAGTTTTGCTGCATTAATCACTGATAACTTTTCCTATTATTGATTATTTTAAAATATTAGATTCTTTGATAATAAATTATTACTAAACTTTTTATATCTATATTTGTCATATTTTGATAACGGTTCATTGGCACAGAAGAAGAATAATTTCGTTTAACTTTCGATTAACTTGAAAATTGCATTGTCTTACCTTCGGATTTCTTGAATCATCTCGAAGAACTGTGCTTTGCTCTTACGTCTACGACGTTGTTCATGTTCCTTCTGGAACAAGGAGAAACGTTATAGATATTTAGAAATTAAAGTGAACATACTGTCTACAAGTTCGCAAACATGAATTTACAAATAAACACAAAATTTTACTAAAAAAAAACTTATATCGGGAATTTCAGTACTTATTTCAAAATGCTTCTATCATGATTCTGTTCGCGAACTTATGGGCTATTTAGGAAATCGAGGACACCCACTCGTTTAACACTCTTCTGAAAGAGCGACGCGATCTGGCCCTGTCGCACCGTGTGCACCAATTCGCGGGCGGCATGATGCGGCGAGACCAATTCCACGCAATTGATAAATCTGTACAACTTTTGCGAGAAGAACATGACGTTACGGCTACGCCAGATGGAGTCTTCCGGTCTGTGCCGCAATCGCGGCAGCGTGTACTTGTAGAAGAGATGTTCTCCTATCAATATAATGGTACCGAGCACCACACCCATCCCGAGCAGACAAAACACCCCGGCCACGGACGCGACTCCCAGTGGTCTCGGTTGACCACCTGGATCATTTTCTAATGCCGCGTCCATCCCTAGTCGACCGCTTAGACAAGGTAGATCGCCATACCTGGAATTAGCTTACTTTATATAAAGTGTTTACCTCACTTTAATATTTTTTTAATACCTTTTTTTAACCATACCGATAATCTCATTGTTATATAAAAACATATAAAATGTATGAAATTAACAGATGTAATGTTTATATTATTATATATAATGAAATGATCAAACATTTCAATAATAACGTCTAATTTCCCAAGTAAATTGATTTTACATGAGATGAGTTTTTCGCGAGATAAATAACACACTTGCTCATATTTTTCTCGAGCAGTACACACATTCTGCGCGTCGGACTTTATTTATCACTTAATGTATTTTCGTCTAAAGTAATTATCACGCTCCCGTTATCGCGCAAATAAAAAGAAAGTTCGCACGCGAACCGATATCGATTATCCAATTTTTACACTTATTTTTGCGCATCGCTCACCATTTTTCTTGCAGAATGTCGAGCAACCCGTTGCTTGTGTAATTTGCTATAACTTTAGATATGCTTTCTTTCAAAGGATGTCCTTTTGTAAGTGCAATTGCGTAAGTATCTTCGTTGATGGTATCACCAATCTTTTGCAAACGGCAACCGTTGTCAGTCGCCCGATAATAATCCAGAATCGGCGTATCCGCGATCAAAATGTCCAGGGAGCCGTTTCTCAATTTTTCCACACCCTCAGCGACATTCAACAAGGAGTATCGAGCCATGTGGGACCATAATTGTGGATTCGCTCTTTGCACGTAATACTCGGCTGCGGAAGCTTTCGGTGCACCAACTCTTTGTGACAACAGCTGTAATACATTCAAAAGTCTTAAAAAAAATTCATACCTGAAAACTAGATACTGAAACAAAACATTTTCTTTTGCATTTAAATTCTATTTAAAACTATTTTGTTTATATACGTGAACATATTAAATAATATTTAATTCTATAAATAATTATTAGATAACTGACAGAAAATTATTCTCACTAATAATTATGAAAAGGTTTTATAGATTTTATAGATTCTTTTCCTTTTATTTCTTCTTGTACAACTCGCTTGTAAACATTGCGTATTTATAAAGAGCCAATATACTCACGCTTTTATCATGATAATTGCTCACTGCAGAATGAAAAAAGAGACCGGCGATAAGGGCGGCTATATTAGCCGTGTACGAGGCCACAAAGATAACGGAGAAGCCGCCCCAAATGTTGATAAGGAACTTGTTAGGCCAAGATTTTGGCGCCTTAAAGGCCACGAGGTGGCCGCACAAGAGGCCCCACATCACCCACAGCGCGGAAGCGATGGAGAAGTTCTTGCTGCGCTGCCTACCCCAGGGATTCAGGCCGAACGGGCTGAACCATTCGTAGAGCGCGACGGCGATCGCGGTGAAGTTTAGCGACGTAAACACGGCGATCCACAGCTCCGTGCTAAACGGAAACAGAAACGCGAACAGCGGTATCTCGGAACGTAGCTGCGGCGCCGTGAGGAAGCTCACGCCGCTGAAGTAATACGGCGTGGTGAAGTCCACCACTACCGCGCGATGGGTGGACACGCTCAAGGCCGCGAATGCCAGCTGCGACCGGCCGGACACCAGCTCACCCATCACGCCGTTCCACGTGCCGTTTCGGCTGTTCCGTTTCCCAAACAGCCCGTCCTCCGCCAGATACAAATCGAAACGGAACCCAAGCTCGCGCGCTACCAAAGACAACAGATCCATACTCAGGCCGTAGCAGCACATCACAGTGTTACCCTGCCGACAGGTGAGACCACGCAGACAGAAACCCTCCTGCAGGTTTGTGGTCATGGTAAACGGCGACGCCAGCGCAGTCACAATGCGATAAATCGGCATCCCGATCTTCTCGCCGCCCTGCTCGAGATACGCCGGCATGATGCCGCCGCCCGGCCAGATTATGGTATCCAAACGGACTTCCCTGCCGCCTTTGATAGTGCCAACTTTGGTCCACCTGTTAAACATTGATTATATCGATTACTCCGTCTCTTAGCAATAAATATGAATATTTTAAGATCTAGTTGAACCTCAATTGGGTCTTGTTCCCAGGAAACCTGACGGCTTGCAAATTCAGCAACTGGAACTCTGCCTTGTCCTTAGAGATTTGTCCCATGGATTTCCTCAGTTTACTCGTCAGGATCGCGGATACATTCTCCCTCGCGTCGCTCGTCATGAATTTAGCATTACGATCCGAAAAGCACTCAGGGACGAAGTGTTCTCTGATTTGCAGATCGCGCAATCGACTCAACCTCATTTTCGCTTCCAGGAAGGTCTCGTCCAATGCCTGCGAGGTCTCTCTCAGGATTCTGGTGAGTATGGTGTCGCCATCCATGATCCTGATACCGGACGGCCTGAGCGCGAGCATTCCTATCGGCATAAAACTCTTAGAATTGAGCTCCTTGTCACTTGGAAGTCTCACGACATCTTCCTCATCCTCAAAATTAAAGCCCTTGTCCTCTCGCTTGGTCAAAATTTTCTCGTCATGCCATCTGTATTCTTGCAACCGATGTATGTCGTTGGCTAGACTCGGCAGCGGATTCAACGGCGACGGCAGCGGTGGCAATGATTTATCATCTGACGCGAGATTCGTCGTTCGTTCCAACAACGGGGAATTCTCGTTGGCCGCAATGGCGACACGCGAGCTGTGAAGCAGGTGCGAACTGATGATGTTGGGTTCATTCGGTCGCAACTCCGCCTTGAGATCCAGCCAGAGCCACAGAAATCTGCCGGAGAGCATCTCGAACTTGCCGGCCGCACCGAGGATCTTCCGGGCGTTGTTCAAATCGCAGGCCATCACCACGACTCCACCGCTGCCGCTCTCCTCGGCCACCCGCCTCAGCCTCAATCGCAGAGTTCTGTCATTCGTCGGAAGGTGTATAATCGCGCGAGGTGTCAGTGTCGGTGGACTCGTTTGTAGAAGATGAGTGACGGGCAGGAGAGTAGTATCGATGAGAAGGGTGAACGCATGCCAGTTAGCCCGATGCATTAAGGCGGCAGCTGCTGCTCCGACCTCTTTGGGGCTCGAACCTATGCGGTTCTCAAACCGGCCAAGATTTCCCTATAAACGAAAAATAATCACATTTTTGCATTGTAAAACATCATATAATTATGTAATCGAATTGTTTAACGCGCCGTCGAATTTGATAATTGCTATTAAGATACAAATAAGAAAAAAATATCTCTTTTTTTGTAGAATTACACTGTACAACCGACAAAGTTCGTAAAGATGTGTACTAATAATAACATAGATATGTACCTGGCGAAGAAAGTCTCTGTGTGTGAACGGTAACCACAGAGCTGGAAGGTTCAAGGCGGCAGCAGCCGTAACAAGAAATCTGGCTGCCGATCCTCCTCCTATAATAAGGCTTAATACTGTCTTTCCGCCTTCGATGTCTGTACAAAATTTGTTTAACATTGACAAGGGATATAACAAGGAATTTGTCGTTATGGGTGTCATCCTTGTTTCTATATATGACACATCCATGTCCGCATGAAAAGATTCCAGTCTTGCTTGCTCCCATACTTTCTGTACATCTGCCTTGAAAGAGGTCTGAGGCTGAGTGAAACATACCACTATCCGCCACGATGCGTAAGACGATCTGAGCCTAGCCTTTGCCGCTCTCAGAGACTTGGCAGCGTCCGCGGTACCGGACACTGACACAGAAGTCCCTAACAAGAGGAGAATTACAACTCCAGTATAGGAGCCAGGCATCTTCCTCAGTTTTCCTTATACTCCCCTTCCTCTTTTTCTATTTAGCTTTTCTGATGTACATTGCTGAAGCGTGGGCCTAATCTGCAAGGGATAACATTTGTATTGAGAAATATTATTTTAAGATATGTCATTAATATGTCATTAATACATGTGTGACAGATAAGTCTATTAGCAAATATTTCTCAGCATTTTGCTAATGTTATCGTGTGCATAGTGTATAATTGGTTTCAAATTATACTTTATAAAGAATTTTTTCAGCACAAGATACTTGTAATTATATATCTCGTACTATATTATAAATATACCACGTAAAAGAAAAATACTCCACTTTCACACGCACTACGAAGAAAATGCGAACTCAACAGTAATTTATTAATATCAAAAACTGATATGTAAAAAATTTATAATAGTATCTTTCACCTGCCAGGGATAGTTTACCCTGTTCCACTTTCTTTTTTACAAGTATCGAGATAATATTCTCGGCATAAACAGATACATAATTTCGCGTCACGATCGCGCACACACTTTGAGGGGGGAGAGATTCTAAATCACATTCTAAAATCCAGTAATCCGTACGTATCGAGAATGCACAAAACAGAGACGACCTTACCTCTTGACGGAAGGGATAGAAGGTCGCGCGTCTGGTGGGGGTTTAAGAAGAGCAGAGCAGGGATTGCTTTTTGGCCACCGCCGCATAATAGCTGTCGATCAGGTAAACCGTGTCAATCGTCGCGAGGCACTCGGTCAATTGGTCGGTGCGGAGGACACGGACGATCAGCCACCCGTCACTTGTCCACCCCCGGACAATCTACCCCGTGCGTAACGGCCATTTTCGCGAGAGCAGCCCCTCCCTTTAAATTTCACCCCTGTGGCATCCTGTGGTCCACACGAGCGCGCTCGTGGCATACTCATATATTGCGCCTGTCTCTCCCCGGTATGCGTGTATGTACGTGTGTCCTTGCATGTATCGGCGGCTCTCTAACAATGCCACTAACACTCGTGGATTTTGCTGACGCCCGTTATAAATGTCTCTCACAGTGTTCTATGAATTAAAAAAGAACGGATTTCTTGAGCTCCTCCTAATACAAGGTGTCCCGGAAGTCGTGACCTGATTTCGTACTCTTGGGACAACGCGGCTCCTTTCTTAAGCAATATAAGTGGAGAAAATGACAATTTCCAACTGTTATAAGAGATTGATGATTGCAGATAATGTTATATGCAAAAGCTGAAAAATAAAATAAATGTAAATCAAGATCCTTAAGGGGTTTAAATGGCAACTTTGAGAATATAAAGAAATATTTTGTTTTTATTTCATCGTTAGTCTGCAAAAGATTTCGAGATTTCCAGACTGAAATAAAATTTTCTCAAACTACATCTTCGAACTACAATTAAGCAACAAAATACACTTATTATTATATATCACTAAAGTTCAATTGAACTTTGCCTTTTGAGAACTTTAGAGTTCAAGACTTACTAAAGCTACTAAGTTGCAACAATGACCTTTAATTTTACTTAAGAAAAGTTCTTTTTGAATTGGTCAAGAATCTCTTTGTTACACCCAAACAATGTTGAGACACTTTGTGTACTGAAAAAGAAAAAAATCAAAATTATTCACATTAAAATTTGAAGATGAGTCGTATTGATTTGTAGTCTTCTTTTATATATTTCATTATATTAGATTATTAATCAAAATAAATTTTATTAATAAATCATAAATTAAATATACTAAAAATCGCACTCCATTTAAAACTGTTCTCTTTACCGATATTGATTACTAGTAAGGATATTCCGTGTCTTAAACTTATCAGAGAAAGTAAAATTTCCCAATTACAGCAATAATTTACGTATACTGATGTAATTCTATAAATTTTATAAGACGCAGAAAGACACATCAATTTGATATTATTATTCCATCAATTTTTTCATAAGTAATGGTAAACTTTTTTCATAAAGGTGATAAATATTATGATGTACGGAATACCTCTACAGCAATCCTCGAATCTTCAATGGACAATAATGTAAAGTTCTTTTCGGCCGGAAAATAGCTTCGTATATTTGGGATCTTCTTTTTAATGTACATTTGCGTTATATACATATATGTTACGCCGCACTGCCATAATTGAGAGCATTTTAACTAGGTTTACAAGGCGTTGAAACAATAAGGAGACGCGTCCCGAAGCACTGCTTCGCCGAACTCGCTGTCGCCTCCCAAGACTTTCTCTCTCTCTCTCTCTCTCTCTTTCTTTCGCGCGCACGCTCTCTTTCGCACTGTCTTTCTCTCTTTTGCACTCTGTCTTTCTCTCTACAGCTAAAATAACGTAGTCGGAATGCAGTTACACGGATAACGAGATCCTCGCCCCTTAGCTCCCCGTCCGCTAGGAACTAAATTAATTACAGAGACAGGTTCTCGATAATAGATAATGATCATTAAAATTAGCTAAATAGATTCTGCTGCGACGCATCATTCTCGAACGTACTCCACGCATTGTTCAGCTCCATGAAAATCAATTTTGCTATATTCTCATTTGCTGTGCCCGCTTGCTGTAACACAAAAACAGATTCTTTAAACTTTTTCTTTTTTAATTAAAAATTACTTTTACAGAATTATTTAATTACAAGAAATAATTATCTATAATAAATATAACTACACTGATTTTTCTCTTTATCGACTTAATATTCACGCTCTATTACAGTATTAGTAGTATTCAAATTAATATGATAAAATTAAGAATGGTACATTAAAAATTCATCTTATTGAATATTTAGTAATATCGATTTCATCAAGTAAAAAAAACGCAGATTAGTAATTATGATGGATATATTATTGCTATTATTATCTATCTTAACATCTATGAATTAAAAGCTATTAATGTTTCGCAAATAATTTAAAACAGCGATAGCATTTACGCGATCATGTAAACAATATTTGACGAGATTCAAGTACCTTGTCTGGATGCACAGCCAAGCAGGCCTTTCTATAAGCTTTTTTTACATCCGCAGCCGTGACGAGTTGATGCATTTCGCAACGCTGCCACCTGTCAGCCTCTGGCCACAGGACTGTGTGCAACGTGCAGAGCAGAGCCCGCAAATTTCCTTTCTTGCCCTCCGTCCACTCAGCGATTTTCAACCTTTCGGGATCCATCGACTTGGCCGCTTCCACCTTTCGCATCTGATTTATTGTCTTCGGGCTGTCCTTCTCTGCCTTGCGCGAGCTAAAGAAGTTGTATCCCTGGCTACCGAGCAGATCCTCGAACGCATCGCCGCTCGTCTTCTCCTTCGCTTTACCGCCAAACGCATCCGAGGCGCCGCTGGCCGCACCGTTGGCCTCGTTGGCTGTCGCGTTGGACTTGTGCATTGTGTTCGGGCTGGAATGGGTCGGCGTGCTTGCGGGCGCCGGACTCGCCGACTGCGGAGTATTTGAGTTCCTCGGCGTACCGTTCCAGCTACCTGCAAGACCAGCGCCCAACGATCCAGCCAAATTGGCGAATGGGTCCTTGTTAGCCTGCGCAGCAAAGTTCGGCACGCTGGCATTTCGCGGAAAAGTTTCCTCGGGATTCGGGGACTTCGCGGTATTCGGTTTCGCGGAGCCCGCCGCGAGCCCACCGAGAAGATTGCCCGAATTATTTCCGCCCAGTGGATCGAACATCAGGTCGTTGACCTCCTTGACGTTGCTCGACGCTGTTTGACTTTGTCCGAATAGCAAATCATTCATGTTCATATTGTTGTTGCTGTTACTGTTCCTTATCGTAGAATTATCGTGTCCGAATAATAAATCAGTCGGGGCGTTATTGTTAATTAAAGGTATCGAATTGGCGGCCTCAGCCTGCGGCGCCGATACGCCGAAACCGCCCAAGAGATCGCTTTCGTTCTGACTAGAACTAGAAAAGATATCTAATCCTGGATTTGCCGTGGCGGCGGGAGTATTATTTGAGGTATTATTGGTATTGTCCGGCATGCCGAGATTTAACAAATCAGCCTCCTGAAAGCTGTTTTCCTCGACCTTACTGGGCTCTTCTTCTTTCGACTGTTCCGGTTGTTGAGGTACTGCTTCGGGTTGTGAAATTTTGTCGGTTTCATTCAACGTCACTTTCGGAATCTACAATATCAATTATCAATTATTATCAACTTTCTAATATTTTTCTATTTTTTAATGTTAAAAATATTAAATAATTATATACATCTAACAATAACGAAACAATCTACCTCTTCCTGATGAGATGCTGTCCTGAAATTCTCCAGAGTTTCCTCCATTTCCAGCGTTGAGCCAAACAACGGTTCCGACATGGGCTTGACACACGTTTCCGCTTCCCACGGCGCCGGCACCCTCGACAGCTTCGAATTCTCCTCACCTATCATAACATTCATCACAACGCGGAACTTGCCGCCAATCTCGGGAACATCGTCCAAGTCGCGTTTCTCGAAAGTCAAGGCGCTCTCGGTGATGGGCACATATCCAGTGTGGAAATGCAGCGAGGCGATTTTAATACCGATCACACGGCCGAGCTGCTGCCTGGCGTGGTATATCACTAGAGTGACGTCACCGCGCACGGCCGCGTCTCCCAGAATCAGGCAGACCTTGCCCTCCATCATTCCGAACAGCTTCATTTCCTCGTAGTTGGCCTTCTTCGTCGTGAAGACCAGCGCGCCATTACTATAAATCTCTATGTACGGCCGGCAACCGTCTTTCGCTCTGGTGAACAACGGAACCGGCTGTACGACGACGGAACGGAGAACCAACGGCTTCGTGTGCGGAGGCCGGCCATTGCTGAGCAGGCTCATGTAATTAATACTGCGCAATTCCGAGGCTTGCAGATGCGGTGGCTGGCAGCGTCTCGTCGTGAACAGAGCGATCGCCTCTTCGACAGTGGTTAGTGCCCTGCAGTAGATCAACAGAGTACATGCCACTGTGGCGCTCGCCCGATACCCGTCCTGAAAAGATAAACCAGCAGGATAATCTTGTCACTGTGGTTCGTATTATATGGTGAACGTTTAATCACGCGATCTGAATTACGACATTGTACTCACAGTACAATACAGCACTACCACGTGATTAAAGTCTGCATTCAAATATTGATAGATATCTTGACAGATCTGATACAGAGCAAACAGCATGGGCGCGTTCGATTCCGGAGTAGCGTAGGCAAATGAGCAATCAATATGTCTGCCGGGGAGCCGCGTGACGTTCGGCCGGCCGCGGGATAGATTGTAGAGTTGAATCTTGGCGGGTGGCGGATGCCTGGCATGGAGAAAGGCTCTCACGTCCTCCACGTGATTAGCCCGATAGGCGGACTCGATCCCATCGGCCGGATACGGCATAATAAGTATGCGCGACGTCAGATAACTCGCATCCAGCTCCGTCCTGGCCATGCTTTGTTGAACAGTGTGCATCACCTTGCTGGAAGTGTCTTTCAAGTTGCGTAGAATGCTGCCGGCGCCGCCTCTCAGTGAGTTGAATAGGCCAGTTGTGCTCTGAGTCGCCGGGACCTTGGACACTGCCGTTTGCACGGGCGCTGGCCTCGGCGGTGGCATTGTTGCCGGCGCCGCGGGGGTACGAGGGACTGACGGTGGCGTATTCGATGGTGGTGGTGGCGTTGGACGCGGGGGTGGCGTGGGACGCTGGGGTGAGTTGATCGTGATTTCGATCTGTGGCGGTTCTCTGGGATCGAAGTCGTTCGATTCGGCGATTGCTGCCAAACGTTCTAAGAGCTGTGCTGTCGTCAGCCTTTGTATGGGTGAAATTTGCAAACATCCCTTCACCAGATCGTGCAGACATGCGTACCGTGGATTGGGCGGTAATGGTGGATATTTGCCGTTTACGATTGCCAGTTTGTTACCTGCATGAAAAATGCTTTAATGAATATTATTGTCATAAAATGTGCATACATATTTAATTTGAATTATGTTTGAAAGTATTTATTTTTAATAGCAGTATCTTTAAAATTAAAAAAGCTATTTTTACGTATTCTTTCAAATGAGTCATCCTGTTTTCTACATTCATTATCAATTATATGCTCCAATTAATATCCAGCAAACAGCCGATTTGCTCACCTTCGGGAAAAGGATGCCGCAATGTAATCAAAGCATACAATATACATCCTAAAGCCCAACAGTCCACTGGAGGCCCTATAGGTTCATTGTTCCACGTATCCATCATTTCCGGGGCGCGATACATGGGGGTTGTATACTTGGCCATCTGATCTTCCAGAGTAGCACGTTTTTGAGCATTCCATGACGGGTCCGGTAGTATCTGCTGAGCCGTGGCGCTACCAAAGTCACAAAGTTTCACGAGGCCGTCTCTCCCGAGTAAGAAGTTCTCCAGCTTGATGTCCCGATGTACCAAGGGTTCCGGTTGCTGGCTATGCATGTGATGCACCGCACGTGTCGCTTGATAGGCTATCTTGCACACCTGAGCGAGAGTCAGCGTATTCGCAGAGACACTCCGGAGTATATCCGCTACCGTGCCGCCGGGACATAGCTCGGTGACGACCAGGTACTCGTATCCTTTACGCTCCTCTCGATCAAGTCGTTGGGCATACAAGAACTGAATAATATTTGGATGATTCGATAGTTTCTTCAATGTTTCTATCTCTTGTATAACGGCTCTGTTTGCATCTTCATCGGCGGCGATAAGTCTCTAAAGATAAAAATAATCTGTTGTACAATACAACATTAAGTTGCAAAAAGAATGACGTTGAATTAGTTTACTTACCTTAAGTGCATATTCTTTTCCTGTAGCGACATCTTCTACCGCAAACACCAATGCCCATCCACCTGTTGATACGATGTTTGCCACAAATTATCTAAATATTAATAATGATACATAATTCGATTACGAGAATTATATCTCTCGCTCATATTTTTCATATCATACGCATAAATAAATGTCATTTATTATGCGTGTACGATTAAGTAATGTTTACTATTTTTCACAAAGCAATTCAAGCTGTAAAATTCACATGTGTTTTAAGTATCAAATATACATTAAGTATTAAATTGCAAAAATATAAATTTAAAAATGTTCAACATAGTTTTACTTAAAATTATTTATCTTTTTGGACTAATAACTTTGCAAATAAAATTTTTATTAGCAAAAAATTAGCGAAGAGATTCTATTCCAGTAAATTTTAAGAGAAACAGTTAGTGCATAATAAATTAAAGAAAGTAATAATTACATAACATGAATTACATATATCTGCATTATTCGGTTTCACTTTTTAAAAACCTCACATTCTAACCTATCAATCAAAATTTACAAAATTGCATCTACAAATATCCAAGTTAAAAATTTCTTAGAAAACTTAAATTTCCTGATGAATCAATTTCAATATCCAATATCGCGAAATTGAAAATATATGATGGTTAAACAAAAGTAAGCTATGTTAACACAATCAATAGATTCTAAATATAATTAGAAAGGAATGTCTAGACAGCTTCACAGCGCAGGCACAAAGAAGCTATCGGAGACTGAGCGAAAATCACCTATTCCTTTAAAACTTGCGACAAACGATCATTTAAAAAAAAAAAATAGGCGATAAATTATCATAACGAATGGACAAAATCCAGTCCAGTGGGACGCGAATGCGCGCGATTAGAGATGAAATGATACACGCCAACGTCAGAATAGATTGCCCGACGTGCTCGGCGTTGTCTGGCCGCGTGTCAAAACATACGTTTGACACATGACAGGAGGGCAGATGTCACGGGAGATCGGCGAGGGGGTCCGGGCTCCTTTCTTCCCTCTTCTACCCGCCCCGCGCAATCTCATCCGGAACCTCTTCTCGCGCCCGCGACGCGACGAAAGCGGGCCGCGGTCGGCCGTGCCAGGCTCTGAATCGCGGGTAGGTGGTGCCGACGGGGACCCGCGGGATCCGTGCCAGCCGGGGGAGATTGCGATAGACTCACCCTCGGCGATCAGTCGCGTCACCCTCAGCTTCACGTTGTTGATGTTCAACGTCTGGCCGACGTACTCGCTGCCGCCGGTGCCGCCGTTCAGGTACCCGAGCGCGGACCTCAGGTAGTCCGACATATTTCCCTGGACCTGCCTCGGTGGGCACCCCCCGCGGATAGCCCACTCTCACACTCGCGTCGTTGCGGACAGCCGATATCGTGCGGCCATATTGGCGCGACGGTCAGCGACGGCGCGCGCAGCAGCTGTCGGCTTCGGTGACCAACTTCAGGCGCTTCGCCGAGGCCGCCGCTCGCCTTTTGCCGATTTATCGGCTGCAGTAGCTGCAAAGAGTCATTTGTAATTTCATAGTATGCTTGACAAACTTGTCGATTTTACCTCCGACTCGAAAAAGACGTTTATCTTCCAGGCGCAAAAAGTTCTCGAGGCGTGTCGCTTCGGCGTCCGACCGCGCATACCGATCGCAGATTGCGAAATCGCGTCGTTCTCGTGATTTTCGCGATCGCTTCAATGCGCTTTTTCTTTCCATCCTGCCCTACTTGCTCGAGCAGCGTGTAATTACGTTGCACGTAATTCTTTCCGCGAAGACATCGCGTTCGTAAGCGGACGGAACAACAACGTCGGACTAGGAACGTCTCGAGTACCTTGAAGTTAGGACGAAATGAGTCGCTAACGAATGTATTTTACAGCTCTCTGAATTTTGCAGAATTTAATATTTACAACAGGACGACAAAAATAACTGCTTCTCTCTCTCTATTATGAAGTTAGATCGAGGAATATTAAAATTCCTATTCACGAATTGTTAACAAATAATTAATAATTAATAAAATCATTCGCGATTGAATCGTTTTACAGCTTATAAAATAATACAATTTATTACAATTTTCACAAATTTGTAGAAAATTGTTATTTGTTAAAAAATTGTTTAAAAATTTTCATTTTTCGTTTATAGCACTTACAAGGGGAGACTCCCAGGTGTTTCTTTTTTATTTTAATTTTAAAAGTAGGTTTATAGAAGAGATCAAAATAATCGATTCGTATTTTCTTTTATCGATAACCAAATATGTTTAAAATTAGCTTTTGAAAATACTTATTATTTAACATTTTCGAGTGAACAGATTTAAACCGATTCCAGAACGATTAATATTGATTGTGAATTTATTTGCTATTATTTCTAACGAAAGAAATCATGTATAAATTGTTTTATTAATTTTGCCGACAATTGCTCCGTATAAACTCGGTGTACGTGTGTGTCAATTGCTGATTTGTTTTATTAATTTTATTAATTTTCTAAATACACATGATCATTTTTATTCAAATGTGATCATTTGGCGCCACGCCATACAATAAGCGCCCTCTCAAAATCTGGGAACATTGGAGCATAGACGCAGATGTCTTTGTTTACTTCTCTGACACCATCTGACACGCTCCTTCTATTTGCTACTTATTTTCATATAATCACAGCGATTGTTGCCGACAATTGCACCGTATAAACTCGGTGTACGTGTGTGTCAATTGCTGATGTGTCAAGTGCTGATTTGCAGTGTAGAGAGAGAAAGATATATGTGTATAGATGTACTGTTTTTTTAAGCGCATGACCTGCTGCTAAATTTTCAGGTCTATTTTCAGATTTCTTAATAATGTCCACAATTTAAGAAATTACATTTCTAAAAATTATGTACGATTAAACCAAACTAAACTGTGATATGTACGAATATGATTTGTGCATAAAAGAATCTTGTATATCTCTTGACATGTCTATGCAATTTTATCATTATCTGCAAAAGAGTACTCTTATTGTTATCATTGTTTTTTGTTATAGTACATTTACCATCATTTCTTTTAGGTCTAAGAAGAGTATCAATTTTCAAAGATGTCTGAGGCGATAAAATTCACGAAATTAAAAACGACAACAGACCCAACGTTTTGGGCAAAATTTGCAGAATTGAAAATAGACAAATTGAAGCTGGACGAGACTGCCAAGATACATTTATGGGGAAGCTTTTCTCTCCCACCGAGGGATGAGGGGAGAACTAATCCATTAATACTTGATTGTACGTCATTTAATGAGTAAGTATCATACAAGCGGATGAGAATATAAGCTGTTTACAGGAAACAGATTAAACTATGGTTTGCAAGTGTAATTTGTATCTATATTATAACAGCAACTGTTAATAAATCTTATGTTAATATAATAAATAGAATAAGCTTCATTTAGACGAATTTCAGAAATCTGGAGGGAACTAGTCATAATGCTGGAGTAGCCTGCCATGGCTACATGATTAACACAAACACCTATGAAGCATTCAGGCAGATAAATCCGGAGAAATTTATCAACACGATGGGCCAATGTATTATTGATAGTATCAGA
This sequence comes from Tetramorium parvispinum, assembly GCA_011638315.1. Taxonomy (NCBI): domain Eukaryota; kingdom Metazoa; phylum Arthropoda; class Insecta; order Hymenoptera; family Formicidae; genus Tetramorium; species Tetramorium parvispinum. Next base: position 12,700 of record VBVR01001094.1, on the reverse strand, counting down.
GATGGCAAAGCTTTGCAGGAACCTTGGCGGCTCTCGATGTTCATAGTATTCGCTTATTCGGATCTCAAGAAGTATAAGTTTCATTATTGGGCCGCGCATCCGGCTCCCTTCTTATTACCGGAAATTTATTCCGTCGCACCGACAAAATTCGCATCCGGCGAATTTACATCTGGCCAAATAGAGAAATTACGCGAGCGCTTCCTTCAGCTGGACGCAAGAAAAAGGAACTTCTTCACAGTTTTTGTATCAGGAGAGGATGATTTGAACGTTTATGATTTGTGGACAGGAGTGCTACATATAAGAAAAAGCAGAGAAAATTTACAACAGGTACAATCTAGTGAATTTATGTTCTTATTTGTATTTTTGTATGTAAAAAATTTTTTATTATTATTATTAGCTTATTTGTAATAAATTAAATCATTAATATCATTAGGCAATGGGTGAAGTATACTTTGCATTTTATGATCCTTGCGCAAGTGCAGAACCTGGATGGCCCTTGCGAAACCTTCTGTGCCTACTACATAGGCATTTTTCGGACTACTTTACGAACGTTTTACTACACGATATCAAAGTTTTGTCCATAAGAAGCGATAAGATAGAAACTGCAGTTATATTTACACTTAGAATCAAAGGGGATAAAGATATGGAAACTACGAGAGATATTTCCGAAGAGCACTTAGTAGGTTGGGAAGCTAACATAAATGGAAAAATGGGTCCTAATATTGTGGATTTGTCCAACGTTATGGACCCTACCAAGTAAGTCTGAGTTTCTTCAAGTCGCTTAACAACGATTTCTATATATGAAGATTTACTATTTATTATTTGTATGTTATGTTAGACTATCAGACAGAGCGATCAATTTAAATTTGAAATTGATGAAATGGCGCCTTGTCCCTGATCTAGATTTGGAAAAGATCAGTGGCCTACGATGCCTTCTGTTGGGTGCTGGTACACTAGGATGTTCCGTGGCGAGGGTACTTCTTGGCTGGGGTATCAATAATATGACGCTCGTAGATAATTCTACCGTCTCTCACAGCAATACGGTGCGCCAGAGTTTATATACGCACGAAGACGCGGTACAACGTCGGCACAAAGCGCACGCCGCGAAAGACGCTTTACTTAGGATACGTCCTAGTATGGCAAGTATACGTCTATTGAATTTGTCACATCGTGAAACGATATTTTGATGAAGAAGTTGTCAATAATATTATTTATGGCATTGCAGAATGTAGAAGGTGTGGTCTTGCTTATTCCCATGCCTGGTCATGTAGTCGGCAAGAGTATGCTGGAGACGACCAGGGAAGCTGTGAGCAAACTGCAGGAACTCGTAAAGAGCCACGACGTGGTGTTCTTACTTCTGGATTCGCGAGAGGCCAGATGGCTGCCAACCCTCATGTGCGCCGCGATGAATAAGATAGTTATCAACGCTGCTTTGGGCTTCGATTCGTACACGGTACAACGGCACGGCACGCGCACTCTTTCCGATTCCGATTCGCCTAAATTAACGGTACAGAATCCTGCAGGGCACGATCTTGGATGTTACTTTTGTAACGATGTAACACAACCCGGAAACGTGAGTACATATTTTATTTTAATATTATATTAGCTCTCGGAAAAAATTATAATATAAACCAGCTTATAAGTTTAGAAGATATATTTTAATCTTTGATTGTTCTTTTCATTCTAACTCTAGTCCCAAACTGATAGAACGCTCGATCTGCAATGTACCGTAAGTCGACCGGGTTTGTCGCAAGTTGCCGCGGGTTTGGCTGTCGAGTTACTTATGGCAATAACGCAACATCCCCAAGGGTAAATTAAATTAAATTAAATATAATAGAATTTGATTGTGACTTTATTAACATTTATTTTTACCTGTATATAGATCTCGTTTAATCTAATTTCATAATTTCTAGAATTTCAGCTAGAGCACTTATGAATAATGATAGTGACGATTGTCAAGAGAATGTCAATAGTCCGCTGATAGGATTATTGGGTGGTATACCTCACACGATAAGGGGCTCGCTTTGGGGCCACGAAATGAAACTGACTGTTACGCATAGATCCCCATTCTGTACAGCTTGCTCGACGCCTTTGATCAAGGAGTATCAACAACGCGATTTTGGTTTTATTCTTGACGCTTGCAATATGCCAAATTATCTTGAGAAATTATCAGGACTCGAAGAAGTACTGAAAAGACCCGATCTGGATGAGGTACGTAATAACATATACAAGTGATTAAGTATGTACATTGACATCTAAAGTATTAACATCTAAAGTATACAAAACAATAGAAATATGTTTGCATTGCTTCTTTATACAGACTGGTTTCAAAATTTACTTTAATAAAATATTTTAAAAATTAAGATAATATATTTTCTGATTTTTATTTACTTTACATGTGCTAAATCTATTCACATTGTTTTTGATGTTACATACTTTTTAATTTTCAGTTATGTTATACAATCGACTCTTCGAGCGAGAATGAGGAGGAATCATAAAGAAGCGGCAGTTTAATACAGTAATGTAGGCAAAATGATAAAATGCGTACAAAGAAAGATACATGAATTTTAGATATAAGCTACTTGCACGATTTTTTACACAAAAATATATATAATATTTTACGCGGAATGCCATTTTAAAGAGAAGGAAAAGCACGTTCAAACTAATCAAAGATTACAGTTTGTATAGAATCAAAAACTTTAGCAAAAATTGTTTATATAAGAGAGATATATGTATATGAGCGATGGAAGTCTTTCTGCTTCTTTAGTTCTGTGTAACTGTCCATGTTGCATATTTTACTTAAAATTACCGCATTATGTATAAGTGTGATAATTTTATTTTTATTCTTGAGATATAATTTTTATATTGTGAATGATAACATGTTTTTACGAAACAATTAGAATACTCTTATTGTACAAGTATTATTTTTAGTATTAGTTATTTTTTTAATTTTTATTAATTTTTTATTTTGCGATTGAAATGCATATACAAAATTTATATTTCAATATAGAATATATAAAACTACGATTCTGTTATCGCACATGGTAGAAGATAATTAACATCTTTCATTAATGTTCGATCTATATAGATATCTACGTTGTTTTATAATGGACTATAATGCACTTTTAATCGTTAATCAATGGTGCACGTGTTTTTATATCTCGTCGTTACTAATGAAAATACTTATTATCTATTAATTTTGAAAGTAACATAGGAAAGCTTGAAAGTTTTAAGTACTTAAATTTTTTGTAAGTTAATACACTTTGAAAAATAAATTATATAACACGTTATAGTTTGTGATTTTATTATACATATAAATTTTTGTTATTATACATATATAATTAAAAATATTAATTAAATCAAGAAATATTTATTTCAGAAAATTATTTCAAGAAATTCGCAGAGTCACGCGAGCTCTTGAAAAAGTCACCAGAACAAATTACTAGACCCTAGAAAATCGAGCTGTCGAAAATCATGAGCACGAAAACATGAATTTTCACTGTCTCATCGATTTTCAAAAATCGACGAGACATCCAAAGCTCGAGGATAAATTCTACAATTCGGTGGAAGGAACGGCGCGAGCATATTTCCCCTCTCGCCTTTTGATTCACGATTTTATCGATCATGTCTGCCTTTCGCCGGGCGGTTACTTCGAGTCGATCATTAGTCGAGCGAGCGCTGACATCTAAACGGGCCTTAATACGTCGACGGGAAAGTGAATACTTGACGCACGAGGACGTTTTGCGACTTGAAAGTACGCCCCGGAGTATCCTGCGGACGTGAAGGCGCGCGTCAGGCAGTGCACGTTAATCAGATTCCGGCAGGAAAGTTTGTGAACTTTGAACCGCGCTATCAACGGACCATTCTACGCCGTCCGTCGCGCGCGTGCGGATGTCACGGGTGCGAGGAGCTTCTGCGGCAGGAACAGACGTGAGATTCGAGATTCGCGATGGCACCGGGGTGGAGTAACGTCAACAGCAACCAGCTGAGGAACGCTTCTAATATTTCGTCCAGGTAAAAACGACATTAGAGCCCGACGTCGTCGACGAGTGCATTCTCGATCCGCTCTCGCGAAACTGTGGAATCATGTTGATGTCAAAGGGCGTTCATCTGGCCGTCTTACAATCGCCTTTTGTACCGGCAACTCTCAATCAAGTCCTGTTTTCATATCTTATGGTATTCAAATATTAAACAAAAGTAAAAGAAAATGAATAGGAAGAGCGTGTACTTGAAAAAAATGCAGAATCTGAATGTTTAGTCGTCTCTGATAGATTTTTAATCTCTTAGGTCCTACGTTTCTGCCAATGTAGATTAGTAAGTCAGGTAGCAAGTTGACGTTATTTATCGTCATTTTAATATCGTCAAAATATCGTAAAAAAGATCTTTTTGACGTCAGAATGACGATAAGTAACGTCAGCTTGCTACCTGAGTTAACTTTAGTCTAACAATTATGGTGTATTTGAGGAAACGCTATTAGCATTATCAACATCAGTCTATTTTTATTCTATTTTTAGTGAGTAATGAAGATAGACTGATCTTCTTCTTTTGGTTTGTTGGCGCTGATATCGAATAGGATATCATAGGGCCAGAAGATAGACTGATGCTGATAGCATTAATAGCGTCTCCTTGAATGCACCATTAGTTTAACTTACCTAGATAAGCAAGCTGTTCAAAGTGACGTCAAAAATGTTTTAAAGTACGTTTCAAAATACGGATAGATAACATCAGCTTACTATCTGAATATTTTTTTTTTAACTTTTAAAACCAGAGAAAGATAGATAAAAAGTAACTTAAGCCAAGATTAAAGTTAATCTATATTGATAGAAATAGAATTTAATCCTAATTGTTTCTGGCGCTTTAGTGCAGTTTAATAATCGTCTTATTTTGAAATATGTAGATTTATGTATTCTCAGTTTTCTGTTTCCACAAATTGCTACAAGGCGGCCAGTTTGATACCTGTATAACATTTGAAACAAATGATATGAATTGCATAATTAACGAAGAATATCAATGTAACGATGAAAATTTAACTGTCTAGTATGCCGGGACCACATTTGCCCTTCCAAACCGCCGGTGCTGCTCCACCGCCATTGCCACCTCGCCAGCCAGTGCAAAGCTATTTAGGGTACAACGATTACAGGCCATATGGCTCGAGCTATGGCTATGGGAGCTACGGGGGTTACGGAAGCTATGGAAACTACGGAAGTGGTTTCGGAAGTGGTTACCGAAGTTTCGGTGGATATGGATCTCTTGGTAGTTACCTTCCTTATTCCAGTAGCAGCTATGGCCAAATCGGAGGACACAGTGGTGACGTGGAAAGCAGGTATGTTGGAAAATGAGGTCGTTTATGAACATTCAACTTGAAGATTGACTGCTGACATATTATACAATATAAATCAATAAAATGCTAACATATCTTTTATTAAAACTTCTTTTAGAACATATATTGTGTTTAAGAAATGTAGCAATTCAGCTTTGATACGCATGAAATTAAAAAAATGTATTATAAAGAATAGATATAACTTAAAATAGATAATTGATCTATTTTTCCTCTTTCTCTTTCTTAATATCGTAGAAAATTGAATTTTCGTTTGACAAAGTCTCTTTGATTGTACCTAAGATCCTTTAACTAAAAGAATCTGCTTTCCATATTACAGATTTCAACAATATGCGGAAGAAAGCACGAGATCGACTTTCCGTGTGGTGGAGACCGTATTACATACATTTTCATCAGTCACGATGTTGCTGGAATCGACATATTTTGCATTAACAAATTCCTTCCGAGCGATTTTAAGCGTGGCAGATAATATCGGTAGATTACGTTCGACAATCGGCCAGTTATTGAGCACGTTTGCTTTAATCCGCTTCATGAAATGGATCTACAGAAGGATTTTATTTATGCTTGGTAAGCTTCTTATATAATCGGTACTCTTATCTCGATTTATATAAGTTACTGTTATTCATTACGCTTAATCATTGTTTTGTTATTAGGTCTTCGAACGGAAAGTGCCGAAGATTTGTGGCAGCAATCGATGTCGCAGTTGACAAACGGAGAACGGCCGACGACTACGTCGACGACGAATGAACGAATTTCTCCGTGGATGAACGTTCTGCTTCTCGGCGTGTTTGTCGCTATTCCATACCTCATTCACAAGATAACGAGTAATATAAGGCAAAGTCAAGTAAAAGGTAATTACTTTCACGTTACTAAGAATGTAAGATTTAAATAAATACATAAACATGTGATATATTTTTACGAATGACGATCAACATATCTCGTCACTAAACTTCTATGCCTAAAAAAACGGCTAATTATTTTTGTCAAAATTTTACAAAATATTTATATAATCCAACTTTATATAAACTTCTTTACGGCGATTTCTGTCTTTAAGATATACTTTGATACTTTAATGTTAAATATCTGTTAAATTTATAGTTAACGATCCGAAGGAGTGGGTGAAATGCGAAGATCCTGTATCCGTGGCGACAGCGATGTACGATTTCATGGCGGTTTCTAATGAGGAACTAAGTCTGAGAGCTGGTCAGAAGATATGGTTGGCGCCGCGCTCCCTGCAAACCAAGAGCTTACCAGGTTGGTGGATAGCCACCGATAATAGGAATGTCGGTTTGGTGCCTGCCAACTATGTATCTATAGTAGGACAATTAAAGAGGAAATCGGAATTAGAAAGTAATGGAAATGTCATCGCACCTACGGTAATTCCAACTTCCATGCAAAGTGCGACCGCTTCCGATGAACAGATGAATACGCTAGACTCTGATATTAACCAGCAAAATACTGATTTTACGGAGAATAATATTAAAGACGATCTCCTTTAGTCCAAATACTATATTGGGAGACTTCGATCTAAATCTATACTTGCTCGGATAGTCCACACCACGAAATGGTATTGTTTATCTTAACTATATGGCCTATTATATCTTTATAGGACATATGACTGATATAAAATAATATAATAAAATGCGCCGTATATTTGGGTATAAGATAAAGCGCGGTGGGTCTTTTTCAATACATACTTGAATTACGTTGTAAAAGTCAATTTACTGAGACTTTTTATAATTTATCTCTTACGGAAAAACTCGTCGATTACTGTAAAATAAGGGTCGTAGGTATCGCTATTTTCAATTTACAATGATGTATTATCCTTCTTATGTTAAATTATTCAAATAAAGAGGGGTTTGTAACATGCAATATAAATTATATTTATATTAAAATTAAAATCTCTGAATATACATATTCAATCAGAAGAGAAGGAATAAATGCGTATCATTTTGCAAATGTCGGTGATTTTTACTAATTTACAATGAATTTCCGTAAATCTGAAATCATAAAAATGAGATATCTTGTATTTATACTTATTATTAGCTGCAATAACACTTATACTCAACGAACACTTGAATAAAAACTTTATGATTTTTTATTCATGATTGAGTTATATACTGCTTATATACTCATATAAGATAAGAGGAATCGATAAGATGCATGTAACAAGCTCCCTTTGTAAGTGAATATTCGCAATATAATATCACAACCTCATGCGCAGGGCAATACAATCGTGTTTGTATTTAGAAATCAAACGAATGGCATAAAAGTTAACGATAATATTATATTATAATGAATTTCAAAATATGAGATATGCTTTGAAATTGTAGAATTTCCACGAGACATTTGACATCGGAAATTATTGATGATAATAGAACTTTTATAAATCCAATATATAAATTATTTACGAATGCAATATTTGAACATGCATATAATTTTTAGTTTATATTGACATCAATACAATAATAAATTAAACTGCTTAACTGCCTTTTCTAACGATTTCAATTTAAAAAATCAATGCATTATAATTTGCACGAACAATTAGCGTGGTTCGTTAGTCCTATCTTTCTCATTGTTTTATTTTAAAAAATCCAATCAAGATATATTGAAGTATAGACGCGATTGTTCGGACAAAACTACGATATTATTTTTATTATTAATATATACAATTAGAGTTTTGTACATTTTGTAATATTTCAATTGTAATTACCTATTAGCCCCATTTAATATTTTATAATGGAGATAATTTAAATTGTGTGTATATATATATATATATATATATACACAAGGTGTTCCTAAATGCTTGTCAGGGTTTCAAAATTGTTTAATTTCTCATGGTTTCACTATACAAGAATAAATCATAAGATGAAAGATCATCTGTAGGAGTTTGTTCTTCTATACCACAACTACGAGAAATTTAAATAATTTTGAAGATTCATTTAAGAATACCCTATATTCTTTCTGCATGAATGGAAAAATTAGTCAGATTAGTATATATTTATACAGAGACATGACAAGAAATAATACAAACAATTGCTAATTAATTCTAAACTGTTGCATCTGGATATTTTCTAACTTCCATAAATTTTAACGATCATTACTTTTTTTACCAGATTTCAATTTTTTAATTATAATATTAAATTTAGACGGTGCAGAAATTCGAGATATAATTTGTAATTTTTTGTATATTATGTATATAGAATTACATTTAAACTATATATGCTACAATAAAATAATACAGTATAGAATATAAGAATCTCTTGTTTATTTCATACATGTGAAAAGTATCTTTGCAGTTTTCGCAAAAGAGTCTTACTATCGTAATGTCCAGGATATGCGCTCAACGATTTTTGAACTGCGATATAACTCGTCTGTAGGTCTCCAACCTGTGTGTGCATTGAGTAAATATGTAATACTGTAATTTGATATACATCGAGATAGATTAAAAGCGGTTACCTCGAAAGCTAAGTGCGCACTGTTGAAATGTGCCTCGTATACATAGCTGGCGATGTTGGCCGCTGCATGGAAATACGTTCTCGCTGCGGTAACGTTCCCGTTGCGCATTTCTATCACGCCGAGATTGTTATAAGCCAACGCATGCCTGTTATCGCTAGCGATAGCTAGCCTTAAGCATTCCTCGGCCATTATCAGATCGCCCAGCGACTGCAATCGCATCCATTCTATATAACTTGATTATTTAAAAATGCTGAAATAAATACGTACAATAGCAATATGAGAAATGTTGTACCACACGTCAGCCGCATTTTCGTCGGTCGCCAGATTTAATGCTCTTTCGAAGCACGATATAGTGTGATCGTATTGCTGAGCGTAGAAGCAACACAGCCCGAGATTGTTGAACAATTCGGAATTATGTACGCCCATTTGTAAGAGGCGCCTGGAAAATATATTGAAATTTAGTACTGTTAAAAGTATAAAGCGCTGAAGAACATGCAACTAGACCTAATCGTCAGTGAGTTAAAAAGAATAAAAGAATACGGATGGTCTACTTGTATTTTCAATACTTTTTATATCTTTTTGCACACTTTACATTTAATATATACGTGTACCTGTAGTAACGCAAAGCTAGCTCCGGTTGATCATTGTAAAAGTGATGCATGCCTATGCTGGCGATCGCTTCGGTGTGAGAAGCATCCTCCTGTGCGATCACCTTGTAATATTTCATGGACATTGTTGCGTTATTCAGGCCCTCGAATATGCGGCCCATCTCCGTGAGAATTGTAACGTCGTTCGCGAAGTATTCGAGGCCCCTCTTGCACGTGTCCAGCGCGGATACTGGCTGATCGAGTCTGATGTAGACTCTGATCAATCGCAAAAACGTTTCGATGCTTCTATGATCCTTCAGCGCCGATTTGAATTGTTGCTCCGCGTCTCTTACTAATCCCAACGAGTAATAACACTTTCCAAGTTGAACTTTCCACCACCAATCTTTATACTGACAGACCTGCGTCGCCTGAACGGCCAAGTCCAGCGCCTGTGATGTATTTAACGATACATTTGTAATATTATAAACCTTAATAACATTTGTCAGTATAATGTCCGCGACTCACATATCTCGCATCATGCTCATGGTAATATATATATTCAAACAATGGTTTCGCTATGCTTTGTTGATTAGCATATTTAGTTATGTTCAATCGCGATAGTTGAATGAAAGGCCCACCAGGCTCCGTCAACATCGACGCTGTGCCAAGTCTTGAAGGATGAAGCTTATTTTTAATCTCTTCTTATGATATTAAGTAGCATACAAGTCACACATTATACCTGACGCTGCGTCCTGAAATCGCTGTAATTGGCCTGGCAGTCATTGCAGTTCTCGGCGTTCTCAACGCCTGCTCAATCGATTGGGACATCGCTGCTTGAGTGGCGGGTCGCACCACCCCGGTAACAGGTCTACCTTTAAGATATCAAAATGCAGGATCTCGTTTTAGAATTGAAAAAAATTTGAATTGGATTTTTTAGGTGAGCCATGACAAACCGGATTGAGATTTAGGCCGAACTCCTTGACCAGTGTGACTGGTACCGGGATTTTTCAAGGAAGTTCCCGGCCTGGGCATCGTCGATATTGCGTAATTGTCTAATAAGGTCTCGGCGATGCCCTCCTCTTCGCCTTCGATGTCGTCCACGTAAACTTGCAGCGTCAAGGCACGCATTTTTAAGACCCACACAGCCTGACAACGAATATGCATCATGACTAATTCAACAAACAATTACTGTTTTCTACGCAAGAAAAAAAGAGAAATAGCACATACCTGATCCAACGGATTTTTCCTCAACAAATCGGTGCATATCGCGGCGCAAGCTTCATATTTTTGTCGGTTAAATAAGCTCAAAGCTGTGAATAATTCCATGTTCGGCAAAGTCTAGATATCTTCGGAATGAAACATCAGTCCTGTGGCATTGATCCGATGGCTGTAGACTATACTACTGTACTATGCTTTGAGCAACCACCTGCCTTGTGGCTGTAGTACATACATACACAAGTTATTGATTATTTCGAGTTATTTCTTCTTTCGACGGCGTAAAATGTAGAGATAGTAATCAATGTATGATAGTATACATATATGATTGGTATTTGTTCTTTACCATACGAAATCATGGTATATATTCAATGTAGTCTTTGACATTCGTTTCTAGGGTGAAATGTGTGAATATAAACGGATGAAATTGTTAAATTTCTGTTATATACGATCTCTATTTACCTAATTACAATCTTTTCATTTATTAGAAAATTATAATTGCCATGACATTTGTTGGTAAAAATCATCCAAGGTTAATGCAAAAAAATAGCCGATCATGACAAGGCTTATCATGACAATTTAGAATTGTTAAATATTTATTATGTGTATAATTATCATTGTAGCATACAAGAAGCATTCGAACAATTTTTCAAGACGAAAAATATAGAAGAACAATGCACCGAGCGATCTTTAATACGGTTATACAATGCTTTTTTGGTATGTAAGTAATGTATTTTTTTCTAAATTGATTTTATTTCACAAAAATGGATGCGTTCAGGCAACAGAGAATGGGAAGATGGACTCTTCTCAGTTGTATGATGCTTTTCAAGATATCCTCGAGATAAGAATGTCGATGGACGAGTTTCAGATCTTTTTCAAGAAAGTCAGATAATAACCGCCTTAATTGCTCCTAATTTTTTTCAATATGCATTCTATAAATTTCTTTCGAACAACTTTCAAAATTGTCAATTTCAGATAGATGTGAGACTTGATGGCAAGGTGACGTGGGACGAATTCATTTCTTACTTGCTGATAGAATTTCGGGACACAGACACTAGTGTGAGATCGCAAATGTTGGAAGCGCCGTTAACAGATTTGCCGAAATTACTAAGAACGCATCATCGCACCCCTGTATGCAGAATTACATTTTGCCCGGAAGTTTTGCCGGTATACGTTCAATATTAAAAGATTTAAGATCTATATGCGTGAATCACTCTACATTCAGAGAAAGCTGTTTATCATGTATCAAATAATATCTTTTTATGTTTTGCAATATGAAAACTGGTTTTTTGATAGAAAAAGAGGTCAGCTTTTGCATTATTCTTCCGAAAAATATTATAGCTTCTATCTATGAGCGTATCCCTTTACGATCGAACTTTTACGAACGATTTGTTAATTTTTAGGACAGAAGCACGAGTTTCCGCCGTGGTTGTTATCTGACTGTTAGCCGAGAGGGAATAATTAATTATTGGTCATTAGATCTCGAGTACGAGCGTACTGTGCAATCCAAAAATCGTTAGTACTTCATCAGTATCTCTCTTATTTTCGGCTGACACTTTTGTCGTTATTTTTTTTTTGCAGCATACTTAAAGGTGCAATCTACCGCTATAACTGATATGATTGTGCTGCCGGATGTTCAGATAGTATGCACGAGTTCAACGGAATGCGATTTGAGGTTTTACGACATTGCGGCGAAAAAGTTTGATCTTCGCATACTGGTTAGTGAGATTTCGTAAAACTGTATCTTCAATCATCCGTTACTATATATAATAATTTTAATTAATAGCGAATGATATTTCTAGATATCCAGTTTGGAAAATGCGGTTGTTTGTATGCACTATTACTTCAGTACAAACATAAAGGAGAATTCCTACATCGTTCTAGGTGATATGAGTGGATCCGTCATAATCATGGCCTTTGATCCAACAGACAGAGGACTGTTTAAGCAGCAACCTGCATGTGACACGATCGTTCTTCGTTACGACAGTGTTATTAAAGTAACATAAGGATTATTCAGATAGTCAAGTCTGTCGAGAAAATAGATTTCATAAAGCGTTCATTACAAATCTCACTAGCAAAATGTCGGCACAAATAGAATATG